>CAUYLG010014948.1:0-69351 GCA_963573385.1 Cacajao melanocephalus | reverse complement strand
CCTTTTTTCTAGTTTCTTAGTTTCTTTGCATTGGGTTAGCACATGTTCTTTAGCTCTGAGAAGTTTGTTATTACCCACCTTCTGAAGCCTGTTTCTGTCAATTCATCAGATTCATTCTCCATCCATCTTTGATCCCTAGCTGGTGAGGACTTGTGATCCTTTGGAGGAGGAGAGGCGTTCTGGTTTTTGGTGTTTTCATCCTTTTTCTGCTGGTTTCTTCCCATCTTAGTGGCTTTATCTACCTGTGGTCTTTGTAGTTGGTGACTTTCAGATGGGGTCTCTGAGTGGGCATCGTTTTTGTTGATGATGAAGTTATTTCTTTCTATTTCTTAGTTTTCCTTCTAGCAGTCAGGCCCCTCTGCTGCAGGACTGCGGGAGGTCCGCTCCAGACCCTGTTTGCCTGGGGATCACCCATAGGGGCTACAGAACAGTAAGGGTTGCTGCCAGTTTCTTTTTCTGTTACCTTTGTCCCAGAAGGGTACCTGCCAGAAGTTGGCCTGAGCTCTCCTTTATAAGGTGTCTCTTTGGGCATACTGGGGCCAGGTAGCTGCTTGAGGAGACAGTCTGTCCCTTATAGGAGCTCAGGTGCTGTGCTGGAAGCTCCGTTGTTCCATGCAGAGATGCTGGGTACTTTTAAGTCTGCTGCGGTGGAACTCATAACTGCCTCTTTTCCCAGGTGCTCTGTCCTAGGAAGGTAGGCTTTATTTATAAGTTCCTGTCATGCTGCCTTTTTCCATAGATACCCTGCCCCACACGGAGTAGTCTAGTCACAGTCTGCCAGCAGAGGTGTTGCTGAGCTGCCGCAGGCTCTGCCCAGCTGCTGTATGAACTGCCTCAGTAGTGGTGGTTGCCCTTCCCCACATTGAACTGGACCATCCTGGGTCCTGCTGCACTTGCTGGGAAACTCTCAATCCAGAGTGTTTCAGATTGTTTGTTTTGTGGGGATGGTACCTGCTGAGCCAGATCGCCTGTCTCCCTGTCTCTGCCCCCTCCCTTTCACTTGAATGGGTGGCTCTGTCTCCTTGCTGTTCCAGGAGCCAGTTGAAACGGCCGCCCAGATTTGTGTAAGTTTCTGTGTGCCAAGCTGTCACTGGCTGAAACTGCCATGCTGAAAACTCATGGCGCTTTTTGGCCTGGTAATCTCCTGATCTGTGGGCAGTGAAAATTTGTTTGGAAATGCGGTAGGCACTTGCCCTCTGTGTTGTTCTTGCTGGGAACTGCACTCCAGAGCTGTTCCTATTCGGCCATCTTGGATCCTCTCTCAAGAAATTATTTTTATTCAGTCTAGTTTTACATGCATTTCACAGAAACAAGATACATAATGTATATATTTTTATGCAGTTCATTGAAACCAGAATTTCATAAAATTTTAATAAATATGTTTAATCTGTTGTCCCTAGAGAATGTTGAGAATTAATAGTTATATTTCCAGCCACTTATTTCAATTGAGTTCATTTATTGAAGGCTGTATTCTCTGCTGAAAGCTCTATTTCACCATGGATTTTTCTCACAGCGACTCAGGTGTTTAATCTTTGACACCATCGCTGACATCTTCATGGACAAATCATGCAAATGCTGCATATACATAAATAGAAATTAAAGATGTCTGCCAGTGTTTCTACCTTAAAGCACTATTTTAAAATTAAGATAATTGTAAATATGTTAAAAGCAAATGAAATCATTCACACACTATCCAACATATGGATGGGTTGTATTCTGAGTGTTAGTTGGTTGTTAAGATCTCTGGGTGCATTTTTCCTGAGGAACACAGTGAGTACACAATGATGTGGTTCCTGGACCCACCTTCAACAGACATTTTGTGTGTACAACACAACACACATGTTATTTAATTGCCATTAAAATTTTAGGAACTATTCTTTTCATACACTTTAGATTAGCTGAGTTATGTAAGCATGCTATGAGTCTTCCCTGTGGAACAAAACTATTAATCCATTGGTTAAGGAAAGAAATATCTTAATGATATTTCTTAGAGTGGAGCACATCTCCACTTGGGTCTCACTTTCTGAAATACAAAATGTAGAGGCCAGTCAGACCATCTCTGAGGTTAGTATTCTCTGTGTATTGTCTCATAATCTTTTTAGTGATTTTTTAACCTTAATTTGTATATCCATGAGATGATTTTTTGTCACCTGTCTCACATTACTGTAAGCTTTCCTCCTTTGCTACCATCTTTCTTCTTATTATTATTCATAATTTTGAGACAGAGTTTCACTCTGTCACTCATGCTGAAGAGCAGTGGTGCGATCATAGCTCACTGTAACCTCAAACTCTTTGGTTCAAGCAATTCTCTCACCTCAGCCCCCTGAATAGCTAAAACTACAGACAAGTGGCACTATGCTTGTTCTCCACACCCCGCCCCCCCATAAAGATGGGGTCTTGCTTTGTTGTCAAGCTGGTTTTGAACTCTTGGGCTCAAGCCATCCTCCCACCTCAGCTCCTGAAGTGCTGAGATTACAAGCATTAGCCACCATACTTGGCCTTTCTTCTTTCTGTTAAGTTGGTTTAGTTTTGATTCTGATGATTCTCCCTCAGTGCCTTTCACTGTGGATTCCAGGAATAATTGCTCTCCATTGAAAATAAATACAGATATAATGCATTGAATGAGTAGATTAGAACTTTTTCACATACCTAACTTAAAGGTAAATAAATTCTGTATTATTTGGAAGCTAGCCCTTCACTGTAAAGTTTAATATTCAGATTATTAATAATTATGATTATCAATATTAATAGAATACAGAACCTCATGCTAAGACTTTTACATGAATTTCCTTGTTTATTATTCACAAGAACAATATAAAGTAGTTCTTAATATAATTCCCATTTTGCAAATTAAGAACTTGATGAAGATGAGTGATACAGATATAAAGTTAGACAGAAAGTGCAAATTAGATCCATAGTAAGTAACGCAATATTATTTTGTACTCCTTTTAAGCTTTTAAGCAACATAACAGCACAATTAAGCATTTAAGCAGTCAACTCACATGGAGCTGAGTTTGCCTTATAGATTTCTCACTTGTTACCTGCTGGCCTCCTCTCTTGGAGGACAGTTTTTTTACCTCTCCAGGCCTCATTTTCTCATTATAGAAGATAGAGATAATAATAACTAATCAGAGAATGTAGTGATGAGACAGGAATGTAAACTAATTGTGAACACTGTATGCAATACACTTAGCATGGCACCGGTAGATTGCACATACTGCATGAATAAATAATCATTATAATTATTATTCTTATCAGTGATATCTAATTGGTGAATCTTTGCTCAAAATAATTTATCTTTGATATGAACCTTTATGTGTGAAGGTTTAAAACGTGCAAGTGTTGAAAAAATTCCCTTAAGCTGTTGTTTCAATGATAATTTCTGTTTTGTGTCAACTATTAAATTCTAGTATCTCAGCCTACTTTAATATAGTAAGACAGGAGCATATTTCCACAGAGGTATGTAGGTCAAACATTGCTTTTGTTGGTGGTGGTGGTAAATAACAAAAAGGGAATACCAGTAGAGTGGAACTTCCTCATTTGGCAGTGACTGAAATGTGAACGTTCAGATTGGTTGGTCTTACCACTCCATCCCCTGTGCTCCAGTTCCAGGGAAACCTCGACTTGTGATTAACCACACTCAGATGAATACCGCTCTCATTCAGTGGCACCCTCCCGTGGACACATTTGGACCTCTTCAGGGCTACCGTCTAAAATTTGGCCGCAAGGATATGGAGCCACTTACTACTCTTGAGTTCTCTGAGAAAGAAGATCACTTTACAGCTACAGACATCCACAAAGGAGCATCATACATCTTTAGGCTCTCAGCCAGAAACAAAGTGGGCTTTGGGGAGGAGATGGTGAAGGAGATTTCCATTCCAGAGGAAGTGCCAACTGGATTCCCTCAAAACCTTCACTCAGAAGGCACCACTTCCACCTCCGTCCAGTTAACTTGGCAACCACCTGTCCTGGCAGAGAGAAATGGCATTATCACCAAGTATACCCTGCTTTATAGGGATATCAACCTCCCCCTTCTTCCAATGGAGCAGCTTATTGTTCCAGCTGACAACACTGTGACACTCACTGGCTTAAAACCAGATACCACGTACGATGTAAAAGTACGTGCTCATACGAGCAAAGGGCCCGGGCCATATAGTCCCAGTGTCCAGTTCAGGACACTGCCTGTGGATCAAGGTAGGATTTGTCTGCTTACGGCCTTCCTCCTCTAAAGGAATGTCAGTCTTTGGAAATCAGTATTTTGAGGCAATAATAACTGATCAGCCCATTCATATTAATAGGTTCAGCAAAAACAAAAAGGTAAAGTATATAAAACTTACTACGTCTTGGATGCCTTAGATTTCAGTTATAGAATGTCAAGCAAGTCTGGCTGACAGCACCCCAATGTCCTCAGGTAAGGAAAACACAATATAGTTGGCTGAATTGGAGAGAAAGGAAAGATCTTTATGAGAATGGGGTATTAAAATGAATGCTCTAAACAGGTAGGAAAATCATACTTCTCTCTCTGATCAAAGTAGACCGCATTTAGCATAAGCCCTATGGTCCATGGTGGAAAAGGACAGGTCATATGTCTTAAGAATAGTTTAAATACACTGTTTTTCCTTTTCCAGCAGTGTTTGCAAAAAATTTTCATGTCAAAGCAGTGATGAAGACTTCTGTGTTGCTGTCTTGGGAGATTCCAGAGAATTATAACTCCGCTATGCCTTTCAAAGTAAGTTGTTTTCTAATTTGTAAGAAATCGCAGATAAAAGTAGAGGGGACAGTTTATCTGGGTGTCCTTACTATTCTCTTTTTTTTTTTTTTTTTTTTTTTTTTGAAACAGAGCCTCCCAAGTAGCTGGGGATTACAGGCACATGCCACTACACCCGGCTAATTTTTTTTGTATTTTTAGTAGAAACAGAGTTTCACCATGGTCCTTACTATTCTCATTTGTGACTTTCACATGGGAGACAGTTTCGTACTTTTCAAGTGTGTCGTTTTTCACTCTGAAGAGGGAGCAGGAGCTTAAATCCAGGGCAGGCATCACTTGTAGGTTACCTACTACTTCAAACCTGAACCTTTTACATCTAAGCTAGTACTTTTGTTTTTCAGGCAGAGAATGAAATATACATGATTTCTACCTATTTATATTATAATACCCTGGGAGTTTCTGAATTTGTTCATTGGCCTGAATTCTTGGCACATTTCAAACTCTGATTTGCCATTAAGAGACGTTAGCAAGTACATATTTATGAACTAAGAAATGGAGAAATATTTTTGAAAGTAAAAAATATAAGCTGGAAGTGGTGGCTCACGCCTGTAATCCCAGCACTTTGGGAGGCCGAGTTGGGCGGATCACCTGAGGTCAGGAGTTTGAGACCAGCCTGGCCAACATGGTGAAACCTTATCTCTACTAAAAACACAAAAATTAGCCGGGTGTGGTGGAACATGCCTATAATCCCAGCTACTCAGGAGGCTGAGGCAGGAAAATTGCTTGAACCCGGGAGGCAGAGGTAGCAGAGAGCTGAGATCACACCATTGCATTCCAGCCTGGGTGACAAGAGCAAAACTCCATCTCAAATAAATAAATAAATAAATAAAGGAGTGAAGGAATGAATAAATAAATAAACATATTTAGAAAGAGGAACCCAAACCTTTAGAAAGTAAGCCATATTGATAATACATTGAAGACATTGAAGAAAATAAGTGATATTGATATTACATAGAGCTTTTCTGCACATATTCCATTAAGATCACATACAACTGAGAGGTCTAATATTGAAAAGTTATTATATATATCTTTGTATATGTTTTATAGAAACATTTTATCATTATGTAGTAGGAAGTGACAGGAAAATTGATGCAATCTCCAGAATTATGACCACTCATGGGCTTAGAAGTCACCTAAAATTCGAGTTGACCTGATATACATTTTCCATAAGCAAGTACACATTCGTTTAGAAAATATATTTTGCCTCACTGATAACCAGAATTTTTTGATTGGTTATATTTCTTTAGATTCTTTATGATGATGGGAAAATGGTAGAAGAAGTGGATGGCCGAGCCACACAGAAATTAATTGTCAACCTGAAGCCTGAGAAGTCATATTCATTTGTGCTGACAAATCGTGGAAACAGCGCTGGTGGGCTGCAGCACAGGGTCACAGCAAAGACTGCACCTGATGTATTACGCACCAAGCCTGCCTTCATTGGGAAGACCAACTTGGATGGCATGATTACTGTGCAGCTGCCTGAAGTACCTGCAAATGAGAATATAAAGTAAGTTGATGAAAGGGTTAGGGCTGGAGGAAAGAATTACAGGTACATAAGAATGTTATATCTCAAAATTATAGAGGTTATAAAAGAACATACTGGCCGGGCGCGGTGGCTCAAGCCTGTAATCCCAGCACTTTGGGAGGCCGAGGTGGGTGGATCACGACGTCAAGAGATCGAGACCATCCTGGCCAACATGGTGAAACCCTGTCTCTACTAAAAATACAAAAAATATTAGCTGGGCGTGGTGGTGTGCTCCTGTAGTCCCAGCTACCCGGGAGGCTGAGGCAGGAGAATAGCCTGAACCTGGGAGGGGGAGGTTGCAGTGAGCCGAGATTGCCACTGCACTCCAGCTTGGTGCCTGGTGACAGAGCAAGACTCTGTCTCAAAAAAAAAAAAAAAAAAAGGGAAGATATTGCTGAATGTAGTGAAAGATTCTTTCGCTCAGACTCCCAGTTTTGCTATCCAAGTTCTGTTGCAATGTGTCCTAGTAATTGTAACCCAGATTTTCATTAATTTAACACTGAGTTTTTAAATCTGTGTTCTAGGGACAGTGTTATTTGGCAGAGTCAGGAAAACAAATAGAAAACATGGTTCTTACTACAAAGCATTTTATGTCATAGTATATGGAATAAGGTGAATAGGTGCCTAACTCTAATATTGGCAAAATATGATTCTAATTATGATGAAGTCTTACAAAGTAATATAAGGCTGAAAAATAAATTGGAGGAAATTAGATAATGGTATATGACACCGATGTATTAAAAAATAAGAATTCTAAAAAGTTAAAGTTAAAAATGACATTGGAAAAAATATAAATATTAGAAAATTCAAATTTTCTGGTTTGAATGTAGCACAGCATAGAAGCCAATAGGCCTCAAGTGGAAAATTAAATCCAGTCAATTAAATAGTTTGTCCAAGGACATATAGGTGATTGATTGCATAACCAATAGAAGAAAAAAAGGATATTCACCAAAATGTATGAACTACAGGTACTGCGGTGGACCCCGAGTAATAAAAAAAGATGGGTTTCTGACTTGAAAGAGCTTACCACAGAATGAGGGAGATACAGAGAAACAGACAAATGTAGTAAGTGTTAATGATAGAATTATGCCTTATCTTAAGAGCAGCTAATTCAGAATGGGTAGAGGAAGTTTCTGAACTTAATCTTGAGGGATAAATAGGCATACAATAATAAAAGAGAGACCATATGCAAAGGGAGTGGTTTGTGCGTAGGCCCATTACTAAAGGCAGCAAGTGCTGCCATACAGCTGGATCCCAGAGTGCCTGGCCACAAGTGAGGAGAGAAAGAGGAAGGCAGCATACAAGAGCCAAGGCATACCCAGAGGTTGGAACTGTATCCTCTAGACAATGAGAATACATTAAAGCTCTTTATACCAGAGAGTGGCATGATAACATTTCTATAATACAGAGGTTTTATTGTTTCCATTTTAGGAAATATTTATTGAGCATCATCGTGCTGTCTGTTTGGAATCAGATAAATTCTTTCTCATTTCTTCTGTCTCTCACCCTCAAGTTTAGATGAAACTTGCTACGCCAAGTTTGAAGGTCAAGCAGAGAGTCATTATACATAGCTCATGCACCGTTGGAAGTTGGATAGATTGGAGCACCATAGAGATAGTGGTAGAGAAAACTGTTGGGAGGTGGTCATGTAGTTAGTTGACTCTAGGCAAATAACAGGATTCTAAAGGAAGAGGATGATAATGGAAATAGGATGCAGAGGCAGACACACTAGAGGCAGATATACTAGAGTAGTAGTACAGCAGAAATTGGTAGCTGCTTTATGATGAGATCAAGACAGTAAAATATGGCTCTGAGGTCTGAGCTTGGATGACAATGATGTGATTCAAGCTAAAGAATAAAAAAAATTCAGAAGTAAATGAGTTTAATTCTGTGTGTATTAATATGAAATATCAGTGGAATACCTAGTTAGAAATGTGAGCTAAGAGAAGTTATTAAGATTAAGGATACCTATTTACGAGTTGTTAACAAAACAGCTCGTAAATGCATTTCACGGAAGAAGGCAGAATCACTGAGGCAGTGAGGGGAAGATATGAAGCAAAAGACTTAAGATAAAGTCTCAGTTAATAGGAAGAAGAGAGCCAGTAGAGGACACAGAGAGGGATTATTAGAAATCTTAGAAGAGAACTTAGCCAGAGCAGCAAGGCAAAGGGATTTTCTAGAAAGAAGAAAATTCAAAAAGTGGTCAAAACCTCCCCAAACTCAAGAAAAATTAAAGGAGATGACTGAGAAAATCAGGTATCAACACATAAAATCAGAAATAAGCAATTTTAAAATAGTATAATTTGTGAAATTTAAGTATAATTAAGATGTTCAGACATGATACACATCCTAAAACAACCTTCTCTGAGTAAACTTTCAATTATTGTTTATTTGATAAAATAACTGATGAATTTCAACTAGGTGATAGAACTTCTAAAAGATTATTACTAGAATAAATTCAGTGAAAAGAATTTCTAAAATATTGCTGAAATAAATTCAGTGTAAAATAAGGTCTTCACATTTGTCTACTCTTCTTTTGCCATAATGCAGAAAACTGAAAATGAGGATGGAGTATTGGTGTAATTTGTAATCCCCGCAAATTTCCATATGACAGTGAGATGATATTTCTCCATTGATTCGTGTATTCATTCGGAATGTTTGTTAATTGATCTTGACAGATAAAGGATATTTATGAATTTTTAAAACAATGTTATTGAAATATAGTATGTAAGAAGCTGTGCATATTTAACGTATACAACTCAATGAGTTTGGGGACAAGTATTTACCTATAAAACCATCAAGACCATAGACGTATCAGTTATTTCTTGATCACCCACCCTAATGTTCAGTGTTGCAGGGATTCAGTAGAGACAGTGTATCCTTTCTTGTTCTTCACATACAGCGTAGTTAATTGGAGAATTTGGACAAGCAAAGAGTTCACTGAAGCAGAGTCCTATAATAAAGAAAATTAGATACATAAGGGAGGCCATAGACGAGGCTCCTAACTCTGGCTTATTAGTTTAGCAGTCCTAGAGAAAATGACAGCTGAGGCTTTTTAAGCTGAGACTTAAAAAGGGACAGGAAGTTAGCTGGGCCATGGGAGAGAGAGTGGGGAGATAGCCATTCACTCAGGATATATAGCATCTGTGATGGTGTAGAGGCAAGAGAAAGACTAGCAGTCGTTACGTGGTCACATTGTACTTGTTTACGTCTTAAGACTTTCTTGCTGGCATCCAACGAATACATATTCCTTACACAGTATTTTGTCAGTGCTATTTCTGGGAATAGAAAAATGACAGATTAAGTCCTACCTTATAGTAGGAGAACAGATTCACAAAATAGATAATGTTAATGTAATGGGGGTGAGTACTGCCAGGTATGGTGGAAACATAAATATCAAGTTTTAACCCAACTTGGGTGTCAGGGGAGGCCTCCTGAAGGAGATCATGTCTAATCTGAGTCTGACAGCATGAGAAAGATTTAAGAAAGGTGAAAAAGTTACAAATAATGAAAGAAAAGGAAAAGATAAAGACTATGAACTCATTCCATTAAAAAAACATGCAGGTCTCTAGGAAAAACACAGTTGAAAGAGGAAAATTGTATAGTATATTCTTCAGCACTTACTATTAATTTGATTTTCAATACTTCGTTAAGAGGCTGTTCACCAAATTGTCTTGGTAAAATAGGTTAGCTGTTATTGGTAAGTGGCACTTTCAGTTCATTGGTCGTAAATTTCATTTTATTTTCCAGTTTCTGAAGGAGTTGCAGATATTGCAGAATGTTTCCTACCTTTTTGGGTTTTTCTTTAGCTTGTTCAATTTTTTTGTTTTATTTACGCACTGTCTCCTTCTATATTTGAAATGGGAGTCAGGGAAAAAAGTATAAAACTTTGACATCACAGAAATGAGACCATTATGAAGCAGAAAAAGAAAGCAAACTATTATGGACATTTTTTGTTTTCTAGAAATGCATTAAAGATTCTCAGAAATATATTACAGCCACTTTGGGGAAAAAATGAGTGAAAGACGAAACCAGTAAAGTACTTGAGTGGGAAAAGTATCAAAGAAATAGAAAATAAAAAGCAAATCTTTTAGTGAAAAGCCTTAGATGATTTCCATTTAGTGGAATTCTTAAAGGGATAATCATGTAAAGTTACTATTCCTGTTTTCTAGATTGATTCATGTAGCAGGGTCAGGTATTAATAACAACAGAAGCTCTGTGCCACACTGTGTCACTTGCAGTGACACAGTTTAGTGGCAAGTTTAGGAATTAGGAAAGATTGTAGCTTCTTATTCAGTATTCTATTAGAAAAGTGAGAGTAAGAAACAGAAGTCATTCTAGAACTGTGGGCAGGTTGCTAACTTGTATTTAGATGACAGCTATCCAGGAAAATGCTTCCTATTTGTTTTCAAGCAAAATGCAGTTTTGGTGATTGACACCTGTTTTGTTGACCAACAGAAACCATTCTTTGATTTCTCGCCAAGTTAATAAGGAGGTCTTGGCCCCTACTCCTCAACTCCTCACCACCTAGAAACAAAAGTGTTTCTTATCAATTTAATGATTTCTAATTAATTTAATATATCTTTACTTTCATACTTGGTTTTTATATTTTTTGTGCAGCAAATCAGGGGAGTTCCCTCACAGAAAGGCTAAATTTCCTTTGTAACAGCCTTAAGGATACTGCAAGTTCTGTTCTCAGGAATTCTGTGGTGCTTAAAGCTTCTATTTCAATAGATTTGGGGAGCAGAATGCCAGTCAGAGCTAGCATTGCTGCTGTTGCTCAGAAGCAGATTATAATATGACATAGGGAACTTCTGTGACTCTACAGAGAAGAATTTCCCTCTGGATATTTAAAACAAAATGCATGACACAGATTATGCCAAAAGAAAGAGCTACCAGAAGGTAATCTATGTAAATTAATTTTATAACAACCATTTTATGTTTATAAAAAATGGAAATGAAGAATAAGGGTATTTTATGGAATTTTAAATTTCTTTGGTCTTACTAATTTGTACCCAACTTTTTCTTTTAAACAAGAAGATTTTTAAGGAAGCATGGCTTATAGTGTTGCTTCATAAGATTTGTGTTCCACTATTAGCAGCTTAATGAAGAGTAATTAATCACGTTTGTGAGTTGAAGTAGTCAAGGCTTAAATTTGTATAGTATTTTGCAATTTTCTGAGGATATTAGGTTTCATTTAAGACTCGCAATAACCCTGCAAGGTAGATGTTCTTCCTCTAATTCACATATGAGTAAAATGAGGTCCAGGGGTGCTAAGTGGCCTGGCCAAGATCATACAGCTGATCTTAGTAATAGTTAATATGAACAGAGGGCATACTAGGTGCTGTGCAAAGGACGTTACACACATTAACTGATGTCATCCCCACAGAAAGGGTGCTCCTCATTTTATAGCTGAGGAACACGCAATGTAGATTGACTTGCCCCAGTTCACAATACAGAACCAGAGAGGAAAGACTTGAATCTAGGCATTCTGGCCCCAGAGCCCACATTCTGAACTACAACCCTGCCTCTGTGACCATAAGTTTATTAGTCAAAATAGAACATTTTTTTTTCACAGGACAATTGGTAACTGATTAGAAACTCCGTAAGAAGTCGACATAAAGGAGACTGCCCCAGACAAACCCTAGAACTAGGAGTGACCAGGCATATATGCTTGGGTACAGATCACAGAATTATGTGTTTAGTGTCATGAAGCAATAAAGTCAGTGGGTTACCATGAAATTGAAGGAGAGGTAAAGCAGGAGGCTTATGCAAGAAATGACATTCATCATTAAACTCCGAGACGGATTTTTCACCTCCCAGTTATATAAACGTGTTTGAGAACGCTAATACAGACGAATACAAAAAGCCTGACTGAATTCGAAGTGGGACTGCCACAAAGACCAGAGCTTGCCTTCCCGTATAATTATGGGGAACTGGGCCCCTTGATGATAACATATTAAATGAAATTAGTAAAACTTTACTTAATTAAAATTCTGAAGGTTAGATTTAACTTATCTAATTAAATCTAATATACTGGGAAAACACAGCTTACTTTATAAGTAGTCAAGGGCTTTCCAGATATATTGATTCTGAAGTTATTTATTTTTCTATTACGTTAATAGTTAAAGTCTGTGTTGAAAAGCTGTTTTGAGTCTTAACTCCGGACTTGAGGCAGACAAGCAAAGCAGAATGCTGAGTTTAATTTTACCTATATATAAAGCTAGCCCCAAAAGCAATTTATTTTTTTTTTTTCATTTCAAGCAAGTTCTTTCAGCTCATATGATTTGGTTGATATGAATTTGTAGGGCACATATTAGCTCCCCATTTCACTCCTCCAATCTGAATCATCTTATCTTCCTTAATGTCCTGTGAGATTAGAACAAGGGTCATGAGTGGGGCAGTAAAGAAAAGAACATTTGCAATAAGGAGTTATATTTTCTATAAACTCTATTTGGGCATGCCGTTGTCAGTTTGAAGAATGGAGAAAAAGCTGGATGAGACTGAGAGTGGAAAATTCTGATGGAGAAGAACCACAAAATACTTTGACTACCTGATTTAGGAGAGACGTTAATTCCTGAGAGACACCTCTTCCACCCACTTTCTTCTCAGTGGAAGAATATTTTCATGATAAAATGGCAAAGTTAAGCAAAGTTGGGGGACTTATATATATATATATATATATATATATATATATATATATATGTCTACTTTAGTAATGTTTTTATAAATATATGAATATGTCTTAAACAGTTTAAGAAAATTTATAGATTAAAAATGATCCATAGAGACCATATAATGGGGGTAATTGGCTTAAATAAAAAGGGAAGATTTCACTTAGAAAATAATCAGTTAATAGATATTTAAGGAAAGAGAATAATTAACTACATGGGAGTGACAGAAAGTTCTAGGCAGATGGAACAGAATGATCAATAGTTTAATGACAGGATGGACTAAGGCAGGGATCTTCAATCCCTGGGCCATGGACAGGTACCAGTTCCTAACCTGTTAGGAACCCGACAGCACAGCAGGAGCTAAGCAGTGGAGAGGGAACATTGCCACTGGAGTGAGCTCCACCTCCTATCAGATCAGTGGTGGTGCTGGATTCTCACAGGAACATGAACCCTATTGTGAACTGCACATGCGAGGAGTCTAGGTTGCCAGCTCCTTATGAGAATCTAATGCCTGATGATCTAAAGTGGAACAGTTTCACATTAACACCATCCCCCTAACCCCCATCCTGTCCGTGGAAAAATTATCTTCCTTAAAACCAGTCCTTGGTGCCAAAAAGGCTGGGAACCAGTGGTCTAAGGTAAAGGTGAGACATTGAAAGCCTATTGAGCTGTAGCTGAGAGGGCACAGTCAGAGGGAATTCAGCCAAGATCCTACTGGGCCTTCTGTTAACTTTCAGTCTTTATCCTAAGAGAAATGAGGATCCATTGAAATGTTTTAAAAAGTGGAAATAGCACAATGAATTTTGTATTGTGGATTGAAAATTTCAGAGACTGCACTAGAAGGGGATAAAGTCAACAGAGAGAGTTAGGAGAGTCAGGTCACAGTCTGGGCATGAGACATGGAATGAGGCCAGAAGAGTGGCGGTGGAGATGGAGAGAAGCACATGCACTGGAGACCAGGTTTGGAAGAAGTCCCACTTGCCAATGGATTGAGTATGACAGAGAGAGAGAATAAAGGCAGATTCTCAATGATAGCACTTAGGTTTCTGGCTTGTGCACTGAAATGGATTATAGTGCAGTGTTATGGAGGATTTATTTTGAAAGGCATATTATTTGAAAGGCATATTATTTTAACCTCAGTAAATTTGGGGTACTTTTGTAACCCAAATGAAGACATTAAGTTAAAGTCAGATCAACCAGAGGAATTCAGAATAATATTCTTGGCTAAAGATAGGAATCTGGAAATCATTTACCTATAGCTAAGAACTGATGCCCTGAGCTGGAATGAGATCTAGGATGAAAATAGGGTCTGGATAGAAGTTCTCAGTGAGAGCCTTGAGGAATGTCACCATTGTAGCTGGGCAACAGATGATAAATTCTGCTAAGGAAATAAGGTTAGTGTGGAAAGAGAGACACGTAGAAATAACAGAAGAATGTCACAGAGAAAGGGCTCAGAATGTTTCATGAAGAGTGTTAACATCTTAAAAGGTCTGCTGGTCAAGAAAGAAGAGTATTGGAAACTCTCCTTCTGATGTAACACCGTGGAGATCACTGAGCACCCTGGCAGTGGTGGTGAGGTGGACTGAGGAGGCAGGCATTAAAGCCTGGTCGGCCAGGAAGCGAGGAGAAAGGGAGGCAGAGGGAAGAACACCAAGCTATTTGCAGAATTTTGGCAGTCAGGGGTGGGAGAAAGAGAGGTGACTGGAGTGGGATGTTGTTTGTTTTGTTCTTTATATGGCACATGTTTATACATGGCTGAAAGCTAATGAATGAGATTGAATGGGGAAGGGAGAAGTTGAGATATATGAGAGAGAAGGGGTATAATGTATAGTAACCTTCCTCAGAAAGCAAGAAGTGGGGGAACAATTCAAGAAATAGTTAATGGCCTTCAAAAGTAGGGCCAGCCCTTCTACTTTAACAAAAGAAAAGTTTATGGTTTGTTTACAGATTTAGATAGGCTTGTAGTTTGGTAGACAGATGATGAGGGAATTCTTGTCTGAGTCTTTGAATTTTCTCTCTATATAAGAGATAAGGCCATCTTGTATTGGGGAGGTTTGAACGTCCAAGGTTTCAAGCTAGAGGAGAAAGTGAAAACGATACTGTGGAAAATGGATGGGCTAGGCAACTGGAGACGTTATTAGGTAACTAGGTAGTCGTAAGATCGCCAGGCCATGTTGTGGCCCTAACTGGGTTTGCTGATTCTGAATTTATGGGATTATTCAGCCCTGTGCTTTATTTCTTGAGCTATGTTCAGCTCCCTGGATTCTGGCAGAGAAAATGGCAAGCATAGATTTCAGCTAATGTAGAGTGGAGGTGGTGGGCTTTGGAAAGGAAGAATTGAAGAATCTGAGAGCTTCAGTGGTCCATGGGCCAGACCTATGAAGGCTGAAATCACGCAGGATGATGGCAGAGTTTGGAGAAAAAAGGGCCGTGAACCCCGCAAAAGAATCTTCCCTGAGAAAAAGGAGATGCATGGAGAAGCTCTAGATGGCAAAAATCAGCCAGAGAAAAGCATAATATAGCTGGATTGCACGAACTTCAAAAAAGAGAGGGTTTGTTAATAAAAAAGCAAGAGGGTGGAAGAAAAACAAGCAATGGGAAGCCAGGAAAGAAACCCCAAACCCTGACTCTGAAGTTTATAGGCAGGTGAGGAGGGATAAATCCACAGCTGCCATATGAGAAGACTGCAAAGAAAGCAGTAGTACCCTCAGGGGAGAGCCAGTTGCAAGTCAGGCAAGGACGTTGATGTTGACAAAGCTGTGGTTGCAGAGAGCACAGTTGCAAAGTGTGGATTTAGACCGAGGCGAGGCTTTGTATCATACAGAATTTCAAATTGCCACTGCCCTATTTCTTTCAATGTGCAGAAGCTGCTTTGAAGCAAGCTTCACTTTGACTGCCCTAGATGAATGCTTCAGAGATCAGTAGAGAAAAAAAGGTTATGGATATCTGGCCGCACCGTTAATTAATTGCTGTGGGGGAGGCTGTTCAATTCTTATCCTAGCCACAAGTGAAATGAATAGTTGGGGAGTGCTGACGAAGAATAGTTTTTTTTTTTTTTCTCATGTACAAGAATGGCAGCTCAGAGTATGAAATCGGAAGAAAAAATTGATGAAACTCATCAGCTTAACCTTGATTTACAAGATCCTGAAGGAGGACGGTGGTAGCGCTCTGATAATACGCAATATCATTGCTTTATGTGTAGAGCTCTTCTGACTTAGTGCAGTTGGTAGTGAAAGCAAGAGGTTCCTTGACAAGTGTGTTTATCAAGTACATCTGCAGAGTGATTTTGTACGCTCAGTTGCAGCCTCCGTCATTCTCCTCCATGCTCATTTAACATGATGGACTTGTTTGGCAAATCCTTCAGGTGGTGGGAGGACAGGAAGAGGGGGAAGCTTACTCTGGATCATAAAATAAAAGATATCGGTCTCTGTCACACACTCCAACTCTGCCTTCTCCTCATCCTCGTTGATCATTATGATTATTTGTAGTAAAGAAAATGAATGGCTAGCTGGTGTAATCTTGTGTACCTGTTGATTAGTTGCTCACAGCACCATGGAGAAAGGATTCTGGTATAATTGTCTGGTTTGACTTGAATTCTTGATAGAGGGAAAGGAAGTTTGACAGGTTCTTTAACCTGCAGCTCATGGAACTTCATGGAGTCTTACTGAATAAGACAGTTCAGATATATTGCTCCAACCGTGATGTTCATACTAGCCAGCAGCAGCTGGCATCTGTTTAATGCTACATGCCACACATGGTGTGCTGAGCACCTTGAGTTTGTTTGTTTCATTTCCCCCTGTATCACAGCCTGGTATTTTTTACTCACATATTTCAAAACATAAAACTGAGGTTCTAGGGTTTAAGCCCAAGATCAGCCCAAACTCTGGGCCAGATATATCTCCAAGTGCCGTATTCTTCACCAGAGCGCTCTGGAGCAGTACCATCCAACAAATATAATGAGAACCACATGTGAAATTTTAAGTTTTCTAGTAGCAACAGTGAAAAAAAAAGCAGATGAAATTAATTTTAATAATTTATTTTATTTAACCTATTATATCCAGATGATTATTTCATCGTGTAATCATTATTTTAAAAAGTATTACTGAGATATTTCACACTCTGTTGAATGCTAAGTCTTTGAAATCCAGTGTGTCTTTTATATTTACAGTGCATCTTAGTGTGGGCTAGTCACATCTGCAGTGCTCGATGTGCCCCAGGGGCTAGTGGATACTGTATTGGGCAGCTCTGGTCTAGACTCTTAATGGAAACAGAGTTCTTAGTCACAGAGAGTTTACTGAGTTTATTACAGGTTTTGCTTTGAGATGAGTAGAAGGAGGCCTTCCTGACCTCTGTGGTCTCTGTGATTCAGTGTGACACAGAGTTGGGAGTGTCCTTCCTCTTCTTTCTTTGTCCTGTGTGGTGGCCTCCTCTTTTAAAGGTATGTGGGTATGTTTGGGTTCGTGTGTGCACATTTTCATTTTCACAGGGTATCTCCACAAAGTATATGGAGTCCTTAGAAAATACTTTATGATACATAGAGTAAATGAAAAACAGAGAGAGATCACGGCCACCGTTAAGATAAATGTAGGTTTGCATCCCTTTACTGTCTGTTTTAGTCTGGCAATTATTTAATCTTTACAGATCAGTCTTTTTGCCTGTAACCTATCCTTGTAGCCTTACAGGCTATACCTAGGCTTTGTTCAAAGATTTCTCTATAGGAGGACAAAGCCAGATTATGCATTTAGTATAATACCTGAGAAATAGGAAGTGATTAATATGTTGTTATTATACAGTATGTTGAAAGTCCTTGTGTAGTTACTACCAAAGATCGTACGAGCAGAGTCCCTAAACCAGAATATGAAAGCAGAGTGTATACTATACTGAAGTGACAAAACAGCTTTACAAATAACCCATATCTATTTGTGGTCAGGTACCTTTATACATTACTTGAATTTTAGTTGACCATTCTCAGTGTAAGGATTCAGTTACTTTTGTCTCTTCCTATGGATATCATTATATCTGGAGGCCCTTAGGTTGTGATTTTCTCCAAATTTCTGCAGTACTTACCTTGAGGTTTGCAATTTGATGGGTGTAATAGAAGAGAATTATTAATGTTTCACTCTATGCAATTATACCTAATTTTTATCACTTACATTTTTCAAATTCAAATAAAGAAGTATTTTAGGTTTTTATAAACAACATAGTAATAATAGGTATTTATGTGAGCTAAGAGTAAAATTTTTCTTCTACAACCCCTTTTCAAAACATCTTCTTATAAATTAATGCCATAGAAAATATTTGGTTGAGCAGCTTGTGGCGGTAGATTGCCATATTCCAGCCTTGTATGTGTCCAGCACCAGGGCCCTAACAAACTATGGCTGCTCTGTTTATGATACCTAATAAAGAGCAGTCAACCATGATGATATTACCATACAAGATCATTGCAGTCACACATAAATGTCTTCCCATGTTGTTTTTAAAACTGAACGAATAGGTGGTTATTTGTCATTGACGTAAGGAATGGACAGGTCACTCGTTATCCATAATTTGCCTTCAGCCTCACTGGTCTGTGGAAGATTTAAGGGTGTATCCACTTTTTCCTCCTTTGAACTAACCTTACTTTTGTCTATTCATTCTTGTGCAGAGGTTACTACATAATAATTGTGCCTTTGAAGAAATCTCGCGGGAAGTTTATTAAGCCGTGGGAGAGTCCAGATGAAATGGAATTAGATGAGGTAACTATGTCATTGTTGGCTGTGTCTTTCATTAGTTATTTAATTTGCTACATATCTGCCTCCTCCCTATGGAGGCATTTTAGGATCTAATCTGGGTATTGGCTTCTCCATACCAGCTGGTTGGATGGTTCAGTGCTATTGGTATGCTAACTCCTGGGGATCCCAACAAAAATCCTTTGGCTTTAATTAAAAAATATTAAGCTGCAATAAAGCTTACAACCTGTCTAATCTTTGTTGGCATTAATATTTTGCCCCTTGCCCCCTGTAAAACATGATGCAGAGGTGTGGAAGGTGAAGTGAATTGTCAGCAAAGACTTAATCACCATTGATAGAAATCCCAAGGTCCCCTTCATTAGTGTAACAGTTGCTGATGCTGATAAGAACACCAAATTGCAATTTGCAGCAGAGTTCATTTGACCTACTATGTGTTCTTGTCCAGTTTCTCACAGAATTCTGTTGATTAGAAAATGTTTGCCTTATTCTATATTCGGTAGGTTTTCAGAGTCAAAAATGCATTTCACTATAGAGAAAGTAAAACAAGTCACAAAATTGTGAGCAAAGCAAAATATATAGAACAAAAAACAACAAATACTAAGTATGTAATGTGGATTTCCAAAATCTGACAACAGCAGGTGCATTATAGTTGGTACTCTTCTTGTCTAAGGACATTTTTGAAAGGTAATGCATAATGTGAAGAAAAATACATGATTATCACATACTTCTCTTTAGATAAGAACATATGATCCAGAAATGTTGAGCTAGATCCCCAGAGGACCATAGCAAGTTAATGAGTAGAATTTGCATTTTAAAATACAGAAGAGCCTTTGTTATTTTAACATGATGCTGTTTTCAATCAGTTTATAAGCCAAATAACCATAAGGCCCCCCATTTGGAAAATATGAGATTTTAATGTATTGGGTTTATTTACAACATAGGCCACATCTCGTAGTATGACCTTTTATTCCTACATATTTCTTCTACCTCAAATTGGTAAAAACAGAGCAAAGAAAAGAATAAATTCCCTACCTACATTTTAGAGAGGTTATGTTTATTTCATACCTATGTCTGCACACAGGAGACACAAAGGAGATTATGATCTAACCAAAAAGGTTGTTAGCTTTCTTTGGCAGACATATGTCATCTCTAAAAGTGGGATTTATGATCACTGGCTTCATTTATCTGAATTAAATTTGATCAAATTCAGAAGAGGAGGTGAGTTCAAGGTTAGGCCTATGCATTTGTGTCACTAGTGATTAGATGATCATCGAAGCTGTGTAAAATGAGACATTATTTCAATAGTGTTATCAAGTAGTTTCGATATGTTATTAATTTAATTGTTTTGTATTGACGGTAAAGGAACAAACTCATTATTCTGTGACATTGAAACAATAGTAATCCTTTAACTGAAAATGCAGAATGATCAGCTGGTTTTCTAAGCATTTTGAAGCAAAACATGATTTTACTTGCAACTGACTAATCAGTTAATCTTGATATCGTCTTTACTATTTTCATTGGTTCTCAGCTGAATTACAGAACTGTCATCATCCCAATTAAGTTGGAATGGGATTTAAAATGCAAAGGCAACTTGTAGAATCTGTGAATTGTTCTACTTATTAAAAAAAAAAAGTTTTTAAGGCATTGAGATCCAAGCCAAAATGATATCAAATACTTTTAAATAATAAGCTTTCCTTAGAAGTGAAGCCATTTGGTAGTAAGTAATAGAAAGTGATTCTCTTTAATAGCCAAGTTTTAACCTCCAAAATGCACAGCAACACTAATGGATTAAACTATAGGGCTATATGACTTTGAACTTTCTTGCAATTAAATTCTATGGGTCTCTGCTGCTGATTCCCATAACAAAGGGTCATTTTAATCATCCAAGTTGTGGTGCATTAATCTGTATAAGAGTTTGATAAAGAATATTTCATTAATTCAAATTTTTTGGGTCGGGATGGGTTGTTTCCCACTTTTCTTCCTGATATAATTGAGACCACATTGTAGAATTAATGGTGGAAGAAATAAGATATGCATTGACTGGAAAATGAAAATTATTTCTGATAAAGAGCTAAGCCCTTGATCTATCTTCTGGAATTACCTCCAATACATCTTGTAACCATTGTGGAGAGGAACAAATGAAAGTAGGCTATGGCCTCACTTTATGCTTACTCATGCAGTTTCTGATCCCTACAGACACACTTTTTTTTTCTACCGTGGATAATAAAAGCTTTGTAGTAATTTTATCTATAGCTTGGTACTGCCAGGTTTGACAAAGCAGTGTTCGTCTCTTAAATGTATTCGATCAGGTAATTTTTCAGAAAGGCCTGTAATTCAAATTGCTGGAACCATATCATTGAACAGAATGGTGGCCTACGGGGATTTCCACATGCATGCCTCATATCTAGGCCCATAAAAAATTGAAAGAAGCTTTCCAAACAGTATTACTCTCGAAATTATCTTCTGAGTTCATTTATCCTTTGTCTGGGGATGCTCTCCACATGATAAATTTATAAACTGAAACTCCTATTGTCAAGGTCAAACTGGACAGAGCAGACATTGATAGTCTCCCAAAATGTTAGTGATATTTAATTCAGAGCAGGTCATGTAATATATCGTGAGCTTTTCATTGCATTGTACTTCAAAGTCTTATCGTAAAATAAAGTGGTCATTTGTGGTTGTAACCGCAACATGCTGGCTAACTTTGGTGTCATCTGAGCTCATTTGAACCATTTAACGTGTAACATGGGAAGCATCCTACAGAGATTAGAGCAATATAAAGGGACAGAATGATGTTCCAGGTTTGACTTTAATGAATGACTGCATTGGATCTAAGAATCCAAAAATTCAAATATTTTATTCTGAATTAATTCCTATAAGTCTTCTAAAGAAACCCTAGCAGAAAGTGTTTGTGGGAATGACAATGATATGGATGAATTATGACTATGAACCACATCTGCACGATGAATAAAATCAAGGTAGGGTTTGAACAGTGAAGTAGAAGAGGGGACACAGTCACATAAACAACTCATGATAAGTGTTTTTGATTACCCAGCTTCAAAAAGCTGTTCAGCATATCTGCAGTGCATTTTCCTATTTGGTGTAATAGGTTACTATCTATATATCAACAATAAACCGTGTAATGAGGCTTCAATTATATTGCATTAAATATTTAGCATCAGATTTTTAAAATTAGCATGTAACAATCAAGAAAAAGGAAATAACACATTCATCTGTCTTGATATAAGCAGATACATAAATATTATATGTATAAATACACACTGAGTTAAAACAATTTAGAGTATCAGAGCTTAAACATCACGTTTATATTTCCTTATGATATTGTGTAATCATTAAGTAAATTAAATTATAGTTGAAAAAAATCTCTAACATGGAATTTCATTTTATTTCACTAATCGAGACTAATTATATATTAAGATTTTCTATTGTGCCTCAGTTTCTTCATTTATAAAATGAGGACATTAACCATCCTTACAGGGTTCTGAGGAGTAAATTGGAGCTAATGGATACTTAGGATCCCTAGAACAGTGTCTGGCACCTAGTAATTGCTTAATAAATGAAAACTATTATTGTTACAGTTATATTATTAAAAGTAAAGCTAAATTTGACAAGATTAAAAGATAGTGCTAACTTTCTGGCCTTGTGTTTTTCATGGCCATTTGGTGCATAATTGATCAGCAAAACTGGATTTATTATGAGATGGTCCAAATTTGCTAAACAAGTAATGCCCAATCTACCGTGGTTTTCCTAAAACAACTTACATTTCATATAATTTTAATTGCATCAATAAACTGAAATTCACAGAAAATTTAGCACATTTTAAATTAAATATTATTGAAAAATAATGTAGGCCAAAATTTTTCTATAACTGAAAGACTGGTTTTTTACATTTTTGGGATACAGTTTTGAACCAGCTGAAGATTTCTGCCAATCCCAGTGTAGAAGGAACTGTAGTGTATCATCAAATTCCTAACAGAAGCATTCAGTGTTTGTCATATATACAGTCTGAAACCATTTTATTACAGAAACCCAGCCTTTATGATGCCAGGCTCTCATTCTACTAAGGAGAGATCACTACTTTGGCTTTCACTAGATCTTTTTTTTTTTCTTTTTTTGAGTGTGTGTGTGTGAGACGGAGTCTTGCTCTGTAGCCTAGGCTGCAATGCAGTGATGCACTCTTGGCTCACTGCAACCTTCGCCTCCTGGATTCAAGCGATTCTCCTGCCTTAGCCTCCCGAGTAGCTGGGACTACAAGGATGTGCCACCATCCCCGGCTAATTTTTTGTACTTTCTTTTTTTAGTAGAGACGAGGTTTCACCACATTAACCAGGATGATCTCAATCGCCTTACCTCATGATCTGCCTGCCTTGGCCTCCAAAAGTGCTGGGATTACAGACGTGAGCCACCATGCCTGCCCTTCCCAGATCATTGCTATTTATAAAAACAGGGCTAATAAATAGTTTTGCTGCACTGTTTCCATAAGTATTTTAATTTTATTTATCAAGGTAAAGACAGGTTCGTTCCTTTTTCTGGTTTTTCCTCAAATACACAGACTTTCCTATTAATACACAGATACTAAAATAAATAAAAGTGCTTTCCAAGAAACTGGCAAAAAATTCCTGCTTACATCAACAGGCATCCCAGACTAATACAGACCTTTTCCTTGTTAAACCCTGTAAAATACCAATTTTAAATGGAGAAGACAAAGGTAACTTTGAGATCCATATTCATAACTACTGTTAGTATGATTTTCTCATAATAAAGGAGTCCATGAAAAACAATAGATTATCCAAAAATAAATTCTACCTCTTTTCTTTAGAAATACATGAAAGATTCATATATACACATGCATGTGTGTTTTCTTCAGGGAAGTAGTAAAATTAATGTTCATCTACCTTGCCTATATCATCCAGCAAGATATACATACTCCCAAGAGAGGTCGATTCTAGAAAAAGTTGATGCCATGATAAAGTGTAGGGAACTGCACCCCAACTGCCTAAACAAGGAGCTCAGTCAAGCCAGAAATTGGTTAATGAGTAGCAATGTCTATTTAATATGTGTACATTAAAAATTGTTTGTTGGATTCTGCTTCTGCTGATTTGAGGGAATTTGTATCATACGAATTATCTCATTACTGAAAACAATCTAAAATGGTAGTTACCGCTTCTAAAGTGTGTCCATATTTAAAGATTTAAATGGCTTTGTCTGAGGTTACTACTTGTTTAATAAATCTCCTGCAAGGCAAGGCTTTTATGAATCAAGCTGAGATTTTTCCTTAGACAAGTTATGATGTACTATTGCCCTTTGAGAGAATTTCATTAGTGTAGGAAATGAAATGAGCTACAGTAAAGGATCTAATTACCCTGTGCTTATAGCCTAGACCTCGTAATAGCAGTCCAGTATCTTACCTTAACAGGAAGAGAAGCATCTGAAATATTGAGAGAACTGAGATTTAGTGATGCTAATGTGCTATATGAAATGTGAACACACTGCATTTGGGTTGGTCCTAGTTCTGAATTAATTTCCCTCGTTAAATTACCAGTAAGTTGGGTTATTGTTTACAGGTCTTTTTCTGTTTCCCACTTTTTTCCTTAAGCTGCTTAAGGAGATATCTAGGAAACGCAGAAGCATCCGTTATGGGAGAGAAGTTGAATTAAAGCCATATATTGCTGCTCACTTTGATGTCCTTCCCACTGAGTTCACCCTGGGGGATGACAAGCATTATGGTGGATTTACAAACAAGCAACTCCAAAGTGGTCAAGAATATGTCTTCTTTGTGTTAGCAGTAATGGAACATGCAGAGTCTGTAAGTTAATTATGATGGCATCTGTTTCCTATGGAATGCTTATACATTTTCACTGGAATGTGGTTATTTAGGAATTTGTAGGTTTATCCATCCTCATATTTCTCATGAACTGTTACTAAATGTAATAACAGGTTGCCTACTGTTTGAACATTGCTGAGTGTACCGCTCAAGATTGCATTACAAATGAGACTGTGTCTCTGATGAAGGAAATTTAGGTGGCCCTCTAGTTGATGAAGTTCCAGATCGATACTACATGGTTCTTGATATCTTTTGATGTAACACAAATATCATGTCGTTAGAGCCATCATTGCTAACAATCTTCTTTCCTCATCCTTTCAAAATAACTATTGTCAAAAAAAAAAACCAAAAAAACAGACTGTCCTCATCTTGCATAATACCTGATTGACATTAGTGCCTGTGATTACAGTGGAAACTCACAAGTTCTGCCATTCAACATGGCATATTTCTGAAAATATTGATTTTGGGGGTGATTGTATTTATTCTCCTCTATCTGCCAAGTGAGACGACAGTGCCTCTACCCAGATTCATGAGGAAAGTCTGTCTAGAAAGAGACAAATACAACAGCTTCTTTAATTATAGAAATTTATGAGTGACTGTATCAGTGAAAAGCCGAGAAAGTTAGACAGTAATTTAATTAAAACTACAATTCCTAAAGTATTCTAAATAATGAGTTTCCTTCTTTTATGTAATTCATCTTGCTTATATGTCATTTTATGCTTCCGTTGCTTTGAATGTTTTTAAAAAAGAGAGGGAGAGATACTGTAGATGGGAAGAGGTTGAATTTCGAAGTGGCAGTACACACGAACATTTAATATACATATTTTAAACTTCATTTTTCTAATCGGGGTCTAAATATGACAGGTGTGGCAAACAGTTGAGCCAGTCATTTCCTGTATAGAAGCAGCTCACAATGTTTCAAAGATTTTTCCACATCAGGTGTTAGGGTGTACAGTGGGGCCTCTCTTCAAGTGACTGAAAGAATTCCCCTGTGGAAAATCAAAACACAAGGCAGCCTCTCTGCCTGGTTTACCTTTGTGCTCAGAATGTCATTTGAAAACAAAGTGATGGCCTTCCTGGAATTTTAATGTACAGATATGCTTTCTCTTTCTAGTTGAAGGTTTTAAGACAGAACATCAAGGGAATGGAATGTTAAGAAATCATCTTTTTCTTTTATTCAAAAGTGACTTTTAAATATTTGACAGGAATTTTCTTTTAATAGCTCTAGGAACGTTTCAAAAAGCATACTCAGAGCATTGAGGTAGATCAGAGAATCTTGCAAAGAAGAGAAATCTCATTCGATCCTATAGACTGAACCACTGAACCACTCTGGTTTCTGATGTCTCCTACTAGTGTTTAAATGTGTCACAACTGATGAACAGTCTGTCCCTTTCTTTAGTATGTCATCTCCTTATTAATTATAGAATTAAGGTTTTTTTCCAAATGTGTTAAGGAAGTTGCCCCTTTATTCTTTCTCAGCATTGCTTTCAAATATATACGATATGTATTTCTTTTACATATCGTATATATTTTTTCAAATATGTATGATATGTATTTCTTTTACGTTTCATATATATTTTCAGACCTAGAAGAGACATATCCAGCTAGAGTCATTTTGCAGTGATAAAGCCTTTGTGTAAGCCTCAGATTTCTCTAACAGATTATAACAATGTTCCTAACCATTCCAAGGGTAGACTGGTAATTTGCAAAGAGAAAATACTTTTCCCTCTCCCTCAAAGACACAAGCTATCCCCTAATGCATTATCTCGTATTAAGAAGATCAAATAACTGGTTTGGGATGATCCAAAATTTAATCTTTTACTCATAAGCACAAGAAGTTATACTTTTCATAAGGCTGGAATCATTTTATGACTGTTTTCATTTTCACACATCTCTGTTCCTTGCGTGGGTTGGAAATCTTTGTTCTTTGGGAAAACCTGTGCTTAAACTTCCATCTCAGTGAACCATGATTATTATCTTTTTTTTTTTTTTTTTTTTTTTGAGACGGAGTCTTGCTCTGCTGCCCAGGCTAGAGTGCAGTGGCATGATCTCAGCTCACTGCAACCTCCATCTCCTGGGTTCAAACGATTCTCCTGCCTTGGCCTCCTGAGTGACTGGGGCTACAGGCACATGCCACCATGCCTGGCTAATTTTTTATATTTTCAGTAGAGATGGGGTTTCACCATGTTGGCCAGGATTGTCTCGATCTCCTGACCTCATGATCTGCCCGCCTCGGCCTCCCAAAGTGCTTGGATTACAGGTGTGAGCCACATCGCCTGGCCCATGATTGTTATCTTAAAGGCTCTTTGTTAAGAATTTCAAATCAGACAGTTTTGCTTACTTCTGTCTATCGAACAATTTGAGCATCACCTACAAAATGGAGGGGGTAATGTATAAACCAAAACAATTATGTAAATAATTATGTTTCTGAGATATGTAGCTCTTTGCCAAGTCCTTTGTGTCAAACCTTATACCATACACATCCTCTTTTTTTTTTTAGCTGCTCCTGAGAAGCTTGGAAATACGGATTGAGTTTTCATCTTCTTTTCATGCATTAGAAAATCTGAAAATTAGGTCAGTCTCTTTCCTGGGCACAATGATGAAAATGAGAAAGAAGACTAGTATACAAGCATTCAGTGGAACATCTGTTCTCCTGTTTGATGGCTGAACTCATTGTACTTAAATTCAGAATAGATGCCATAAACAAAATTTTTGCAAGATGCAGGTTAAAACACTTAAATATATGTACTGATCATGAAAAATGAGCAGATATACTGATGTCTTGATAATTTCAGCCATTTGAAAAGATGAACATTTTATTTTGTCTTACTCAGCCAAGATTTGCTGAGAACCCACAAAGTACAAGAGTCAGTGCTAGCTGCTTTAAGTATATAAACACAAATAATATATAAATCACTACTTTGAGGAGTTTGTAGTTTCACCAAAGAAAATGAAGTATATATACAAATAAAAAGCCAAAATAGAGTTTGGTCAGGGCCATTAAAAGAAATAAGGACTAAATAAAAATTTAGCTTTATTATTTTTATCTTTTTTTTTTTTTTTTTTTTTTTTTTTGGTGGAGGGGAATGACCGATGACTGCCAATCAGTTAAAAAGAGGTGGTTTCACTGGAGGCAGTATTCAAGTGGGGACCTGGAGAGTTGTTCAATTTCAGGAGCTAAATGTTGTGGAACTTGTGAGGGAGTTGAGGAACAAGAATAGAGCATTTAGGGATTAGCAGCAAGAAGCTCACTGTGATGGAATGTGTTGTATGTTGTAAGCAAGTTTAAAGTAAAATTGTGGATGCCCTTGAGAACCACGCTAGGTTGTCTCCGTTTTATTTGGGAATCGTGAGAGAGCCTCTCGGCGGCTTTATAGTTGCAGTTTAGGATGATACCTCTAGCAGCAGTGGAGTCTATTAGAGGAAGGAAGAAGCTCTTGGTATGTTGAGGAGCACGTAAATAAGGTCCTTAAGAAAAGTGGCGCTCATGAGACTGGAAGGAGAGCGGATGGACCTGAGAGTCACTGAAAAGCTAAAACCAGTGTTTCCATTCTGTTCCTGTTATTATAAGTTAAAAACAGTATCCATTCCTGGAAACTGAGAGGATGAGAGTATTTGGGAGGTCAGGAGGAAGGGAAGGAATATCTGGGAAAAATTAAGAAATTCATACTCAATTTGAATATATATGTAGGGGTCTCTAGAGATGATTGGAAATGAAGATCTGGGATTATATAGAGTATATGAGTTTAGGAACATTAATGAAGACATAATCTGCATGGAGGCTGATAGTTAAAGCTTGGACTCACCTTGCCAGATAAGAGAGGACAAAAGATGCTAGTAGAGAATAGAACTTAAGAATGCTGGCTTATGGCTAGGTACAGTGGCTCACACCTATAATCTCAGAACATTGGGAGGCAGAGGCTGGAGGACTGTTTGAAGCCAGGAGTTTGAGACCAGCCTGGAAAACATAGTGAGATCCCATCTCTGTAAAAAATTGTTTTTTAAAAAAGAGTGTTAGTCTATAGGATGAAGTCAGAGGCAATTAACTCAGCAGGGCTTGAGCAGTTGGAAAGATTAGGATGGGAGAGAGAAAAATTTTGAAGAAGGCTTGATACACTGTGGCAAATCTGGAAAAGCTGTCTAGAAAGGTAAAGAGTTTACCAATTAGTTTTGGCAAATGAAAACAAGAATAGGACCAATGGTGGTGCTGGGGTGAGAAGAGATGAGGAGTGAGTGATAGGAGAAGCAGAGCAGCTAGTGGATATGGATTCGTCTCTGCTGGACTGGGAAGGTGGAAGACAGGGCCTTGAAGAGGGCAGGGAGAGTCGGGAAGATGTTTTCCTAATATAGACTCAAGTAGGACAGAACTAAATAGGATGGGATTTCACAGAAATAAAAATAGATATTTAGTCCATTTCTTCTCCAAGTAACTGTATTTTTAAAAAGTATATTATCATTTGTTTATTGGGAACAAACATACCAGTCTCTGAGCAATAACTATAATAAAACCAAATGAGAACTGCTAAATTCTTCTAAGTACTAAAAATTCTATGTTTTATGGAGCCATGTATATCATCAATTCTGTACATCTTGCATCTGTCATTTGAACTGTGGAATTCGCTTTTGAAATTTTAGACTTTGTTCATTGTTTGGGCTCCAATTCCTAACTAAAATGTGGAAATATTAAGTAGTACTAAGAAGCACAGTAGTACTAACAACTGCTGACATTCACATTTAGTTACATACTGACTTACGTTGCATTGTAAATATGTACTTTGGTCTCCTTAACTGTATGATAATGCCTTGAGGTCTGGAACTCTAATATTTCTCTCGATTTTCACATAGCATCTAACACTCTGGCACAATGTAAATGTTCATTAAACATTTTGCGACTGGTTAATTACTGGTACTTTATGCTTCATAGGGCCATTTAATATGTCATATATAGATCCCAATGAAAAAGTGTCTATGAAGTAACTTTGTACTATCAAAATGATTTTATTAAAAAATATTTCACTCTATAGGAAATTTATATTACAAAAGTCTTCCTTTCTTTTCTTTATTCTCCTCTCCCCTCCCCTTCCCTCTATTTTGCTAACACTGCTTCACGCACTTGCCATCAGATCCACTATTTTCTGGATTTTTTGTTTCTTCACATGTTAAAGGTACTCTCTAGAAAGCCATTATTTTATAACTAAAATAGACTCTGCTTTTCCTCAGAAGATGTATGCAACCAGCCCGTACTCTGACCCCGTGGTGTCAATGGATCTGGATCCACAGCCAATCACGGATGAAGAAGAAGGCTTGATCTGGGTTGTAGGTCCGGTCCTTGCCGTGGTCTTTATCATCTGCATTGTCATTGCTATTCTTCTTTATAAAAGGTAGGTTTGCCGAATATTTCTGTTGCAGTTTTGGTGGCTGCCTCATTTTTGAAGACTTGATCGCTGTTCTGCAGTCCTCAGGTGGTTGATTTTAGTAGAAATCCTTCAGTGCCATTTCAATTATTTTTGGAAAGTATTTACAGTAAGATCAAAATGTAACGACTGTACGATTTGGAATCTTAGTCAGTGTTTGGTATAGACTTCTGTTGTCCAACATGCATCTATTCCAGCCTCCAAATTTCTGAGCTGCTTTATGCAGATAAGCACTTTTCATAACAATTGAGGCATTAGTGCATTCATAAGCAAATAATTCCATGCGAGTTTTCTCTTGATTGTTTTAGATAATTAATTGCTCGATTTCAACATGGTTTTTGAAGCACTATTACGATTTTACAATTTGTGTACATATCATAATCTAGTTTTGCGCAAGTGTTGAGACAGTTCCCTGTAGCTATTTCTCAAAAATTAGCAAAAGCAGATAAAAATTAAGGATTAAGTAAGAGGGAAAAAAAAAGACAGGGATGGAGAATGAATCCTTTCCCAATATTCTTCTCACCCTTATTCCACATCTTCACTGGTGAATTTGTGTATGTGTCCAAGAAGGGATGCCAAGGTACCATTTTCCTTTTTAAAAAACTATAATCTCAGTCTTATTATGCCCACATATTGATTTGAGTAGTGCCTTTCACTACAATTAGGATGCAGATAATCTGTTTCTACCCAGATTTTTCTGATATGCCACTCTTTTTCAATTCTATTTCTGCCTCTAACATCTAATCTCCAACAAAATTTTTTCCCTAGGTCACTGCCCAGTCAGTTACATAGAGGACGTTAGTAATTGTTCCCATAAATTCTTTCTGTCTTAAAAATATAATTATAAATATGAGCTTATAAAAAAGCATATAATATACTTTCTTAAACATTTAAAATGACTAAATTCAAAATTACTTCCCTCTATATCGATATTTATTTTCTCCAATCCAAATTATATTTTCATAAAACTTTATGTTCTCATTTTCCTTGTGATGTGTTATGTTTTGAAATGCTGCTGTGAAGTCGATCTTATCCCTCTACTACAAGATACCTTCTCTCTCCCTGTCCCAGTAACCTTGGCCTTCAAAATGTGAAAAGAGTATCTTCATTTTGATTCTTGCTTATCTACTTAGTCTGATAAACTCATTTTCATTCATTCTTTTTCCTACCCATCTAGCTGCCTTTTGGGAGTTTATATTAATTATTTTCACCCTCGCTCCCTTGTTCTTCTGTACCTGGAATAGCTTTTTTCCCCTATAACCTCTTATCATGACTCTTAAAAAAAAAGAAAAAAAAAGCTCCTTCAAAACACTTCTCCTTTGAAAAACTTGTTTTTAAAAGGCTCTATTTTATTTCATTCCAGCATGGAGAGAGGGTTGAGAAAATAAAGGACAAATGAAAGAAGTTCATAACCGTAACCCATTAAATTGCCTATCCTATTTTAGAGTTATAAAAAATGAGAGAAATATCCATCATTTTTTTCATGAACACTGCCATCATTCTATTATCCATGCTGTAAAATAGCTGAAAAAGCAAGTGATTGAAAGCCAAAATCTCCTTTCAGTTGATGATTTGAATTTTCCCTTTCCGATCTGTATCTATAGTCATGTATCTTAAGGAACCCATTGTATTTTATCAGCGCTCTCCATGTAAGAGGTAAGGTCAGGAAGCACAAGGTACCACCTGCCCCAAAGTAATCATAGATCCTGTTTGAGTCCAAGCAGGAGCTGATGCCCTTTGCTGTCTGTATACTGCACTTTTTTCCAGAAAGGACTTCAATAATAAAAAGCGATAGTATAATTCTAATTGTTTTCTGGGAAATACTTATTTAGGTGGTCACATTTACTTTGGGGATCAGGTCAAAAAACAAGTGCTTGTTGACAGGTATATTTCTAGGCCTATATTTCACGTTACATTTTGTGATTATTTGAAATGGGAAAAATGAATGCCTTATTTTTTAAGTTATGTTTTATTTGGATATACATAGCTATCATTAAGTCATACCAAGTAACAGATGTATATGGTATTTGTGAATCAGTTATGTAAATGTGAAGAAATATGATTATAGCCCTAATAATTTTAAAAAGACAATTTTCTTTCTTCATCTGCATGTGCTTAAAAAAATGAACTCACTTGTAATTTTTCCTACTCCCACAAAAAGGAGTATGATATTTAAAAGTTTTATGACTCTGTTAAAACACAGTAGCATTTTAGTGTGGGCCTATGTAAGCATCGTCTAATGCAATTGTTGGGAAATGCACACATCCTCGAATGCTAAGTATATTTAGCTAACCATCTGAAGGCCCATGAAGCGTTTCTGAAATAGAAATGCTTGCTTCAGCAGTAAAGAACATTCCTGACTTGAAATTCAAGTGGGCCCAACAATGTCCTTCTTGATTATCATGAGGCAGTTCAAAAGGAAATCTTCTGTACCCAATGAATAGTGTCTTTTATAGCTTGGATTCTGAGCAAAGTTAATTATGTAATAAATACTCCATTCCCTCTTTTTAGGTGCCTTTCAGTTTATACACAGGTCATTGGTAATGACTCAGAATTGAAAGTGTCATTATTATTATTATTGTCTAAATATTTCACTTCTTGTATTCAAATAATGCTTTGAGAAGAAAATGAGAATAAAACATTGTTGACTCACGTTATAGTGATAATCCACTTCATCATATCTCTGCTTCTGAGATGCTTGCATTAGCAATAGGTCTGTAGCTACAGATAGTTTTATGATATAAAGCAGTGTATTTTACCCAGCTGTCTGAGGAAACTTTAAGACTTATTAGATATATTCATGTGGAAATGGCACACTTTTTGATACGATATTCTGTTCGTTTAACTTTTTAATCTAGTAATCTGAACACCTATAATACATGGATAATCAGTAACAAAAAATATCAGGGCTTTGTAAGGTCCCTAAAATACTTTTTGAACCATCATAAAATTAAAATACATTTAATATATCTTTAATGGTATAAACTTTCATTTACTGTATGTTTTTTAAATATGATATGGGCCGTGTCTTAAATACACCTTACAGAGATAAGATAGTAGCAAGGTTTGGACAAATATTGGACTGAGGAGCCAGGAAATCTGAGTCCGAGTCCCAGCTCTGTGACTAGCTGGTTGCATGGGGTAGAAATTCTTGCCAACACTGTGAGGCTAGATTTCTTCATTATGAAGTACATGGGTGGACTAGATAATTAGGGCTTTTTAATTGTAATGTTGTGTAATCTGAAAACATTAAACACCAGGTAACAGTATTGGAATTGCACATCCATCTACTCCGACAAAAAAAACATTCATAAAGCAATTGAAAGTTCTTATTCTGTGTATCTGTTACATAGGTAAATCTTTTCAGCCTTTATTCCAGAACTGTCCAAGAAGTATTTATATAGAAAATAAACATTAAAATAAACCATTAACCTTACCTCTATGGAAAAGCATTTCAAGATGGATGAGAAGTGTTTGTTACATACTATGGAAACAAAGAAGATATGGATCAGGAGGTCCTAGAAGTCTGAGGCACATTTTAGGCAAAATTAATATCCTCAAATGATAATAATCTAGCCTGCATGCACACCGTTTTTCCATACCCATCCCAAGATGTGTAGGCCGTGAGCTAGATGAGACTGAAATACAGGCTTCAGTTTTTCCAGCTTCCTGCAGGCTTTGTGTCTTCAGTCTTCTCTTTTTATATCAACCCTCCATATAGTTCCAAGCCCTCATCAAAGAAAGAAATGCAGTGCAGAGTATTTTGAGAATCTATGAAGAAATATATGGCCACATCCAGCCACACTGGTCCCTGCTTTCTGGCTTCTGATTAGGCCCTCCCTAAGTTAGAAATGCCTTTCCTGTCACTACCCTGCCACTCCTCTGGCTTGGCTAACTCTAACTCATCTTTTGGAAGCAAGCTAGGATGCTGCCTACTATCAAGGCTTTCCAGGTGTCTGCCTCGTCTCCTACGTTCTCTTCTCCTCACCTCTCTAGCAGTTCGGGCTGCCTTAGGATCACCTTTCTTAGGCTCTTAAACTACTTTCTACTTGTCTGTTGTAGAACCTACTGCATTACTGTCAATGCCCCTTTTCTTGGCACTCTGCTTCCACTAAACTGCAGATCAAGGACTCTGTCTTATTCATTATTGTGCCCTAGTGCCTAGTAGAGTGCCTGGCCCCCCAAATTATTAGATAATTAAATGTATACAAATCAAAGAGTGTTAGACAAACTCAATTCCTGACGTACATGGATGTATGTCCTGACATACATTGACTCCATCACTCATTTTTATCACCTTTATTTTGGCCTGCAAAAGTTGTAATAAAATCTTTGGCCTAAAAATTTACCAGTCGTGAAAGCTTTCAAACTTAAGATATTTATACCACATATGTACCCATGTGTATGGTGAAGCTAACCTTTATCTAGAACTGTGCATTTTTTCATAAAAATACTCAAGCATCTTTTAAATTCACAAAACTGTTAATTCATTAGGTAGTTTTCCATCCTGAGACATAGATTTTCCTACAACTGATTCCCTGATAAAGTCATTGATTTAAAAAGTGAGCAAGTTGGAAGCATTTATGTAGGATATTTGTTTAACCTGGCACACTTAGTAAATCACTTTCAAATTAAGAAGAAGAAGAATTAACCAATGTGTTTGATATCATTTTCATCATTAATTTTGTATGTGTGTGTTTGTACAATTTAAATGTGGATTTTTTATTTTTGAAAAGAGAGAGATTGAATTATCTCACAGTGCCAGATAGTCCAGCAACTTGGAGATATCTTTCATTGGCATTAAGAAAAACTTAGGACCTTTATTTTGCAATTAGGAACTCACTGAAAACTTTGCAATTTGCCTCAAAGTGAAGATTTTTCGATTAATTGTTTTCAGGACAAGTTTCTACTCTGCAGAAGTAATGTGATTATTTAAACAATCAACACATTATCACAGCTGAAAAGATCTATGAGCATGAACTAGTTGTGTTCACAGACAGCAGCACAGACTAGGAAAATACCTGTTCTGTCAGTGGCTGGTAATAAAATGTTTTTCTTGATTAGCCTAACTGTATAAATGGGCTATGCTTTTTAGATTTATAATGATGGGTATTACATTTTCCTAACTTAAAGATGTACTTAATCCTTCACTGGAAAAAAGATGTGGCAAGAGGTGTTTGAAGAAATTATTTCTGCCACCTTATTACCTTTTGGTGTATTACCTGATTGTGCAAATTTCTGTATAGTTCAGTACAATTTACAGATATTTTATATCATGAAAGGAATGACATACCTCTGAATTGAACGCTTTTTATTTTAAATGAATAAATTTCTTTTATGGAATGATGCTGTATTCCCGTTAAGTCCTTTAGTAGTTTTCACATAGCATGTATTTAAAAAATCAAATTATCTCTCTACTATCAAACACTTCCTGGGATATAATTAATTGTGGCAATATTTTGTAGGTGATGGATAAAAGTGCACGTGGCATTCACACACACACACACACACACACACACACAAACACACTATGTATTCAGTGATATAACTTCATGTCCTCTGTTTATTTCATAATCAGAGGTCTATAATTTGATTCGCTGTCGCTTCCGAATGTATGTGAGTTACGTGTCCTTGCTTGTGAACACTATTTCTTAAATCTTGGTTGTCATGGTTATCCTTGCTACCATTGACCAACTAACATTTAGCCTTTCTTTTTCCTTTTTTTTGCTGCATTAAAATGGAGCAGTAAACCTGACAGGTGAGGAATAGAGAACAAACCCCTTTAATGCTCAGTAAGAAAAACCTAAGAAACTGTTAGACATTGGAGTTGTTGAAGAGGGGAGGGCGGGGCTGCATACAAAAGATAATACCTGGCACGTGGAAGATGGGCAAAGCCTACATATATACAATAACTTCATTTAAATGATTCTGGGGAAAGTAAATGTTTTGTTTACATAAGAAAAAAATAGATTAAAGGTGAAATTTAAAAGATAGTACACAAACCAATATCTGCGTTTTTTGTTCGTGGTCAAGCTTAAAATGGGCATTTGTGTGTGTCACGTGTCTACAGAGCAGAAATGTGAGGTGTCTCATAAGTTGTTTTGTTTTGTCTTGTTTTTAACCAAAGATTAGTCTTCAAGTTTGACTACAGATCACCTAGTGATACTAGCATTTTCACACCCTGCAAATATTGATGACAGTGCCTTAGTGAGAACTCTTCCCTAATTCAAAATTATTATCCATCTCTTCCAGTCTTGAATAATAACAGCAACAATCAGAATAATAACAGCAATAATCATAGCTAAAATACACTATGGGATTATAGAATGATTAATCCAAACTAACCTTCTAGCTTTCAAAATCATATCTATATATTCATATACACTTATGTATAAATATGCATGTAACATATATATATATATAAATTCCTGATTAAAATTAAACTATAAAACAAAATCTCAGAGATTACCTGCCTTTCTCCCGATGTCGTATTCCAGTGGTTTCCAATGAGTGGTCTCTGGACCAGCAGCCATAGCATCAGCATCACCAGGGAACGTGATAGAAATATACATTCTTGGGCCCCACCTCAGACCTACTGAATGAGAAACTCTAGGCATTGGTCCAGCAGGCTGTACTTTAGCAAGTCGTCCCAGGTGATCCTGATGCATAGTAAATTTGAGAACCGTTGCCGCATTATTTACACTAAAATCACTTTACATTGGTCAGCAAGCCTCATGTTCAATAATAAGAATCTTTAAACCTCTGTGAGGGTGTCTTTTTTTGTGTGGACATCTCTAGTGTCCATTAAGTCAGCAAAAAAACACCTGCAAAATAGTTATTTTTTCAGCCAAAAGACAAAACCTTTTAAACTCACTTAAAATACTCAGATATCTACCTTTCATTATAACACTTTTTACATTTTACAATTTAATCAATGCTTATTTTTTCTATTAAAATGAGAGAGTGGGGTCAAGACTTAGACATCATCTTCTAATCTCCCTCTATTTTATACGCAAAGAAACAGAAAAGAAAATTTGTGGTTGGCACATACCAGTAGTGGCAGAGTTGGGATTACATTCTTAATGTTATCAGAAACATGAAGTATTTGGATTGATTTACTTGAATATTGATAGTAGAGATATTTAATAAGTATATCTTTCTTTTGAAAGCCTGTGCTCACATTTCTGTGTATCTTTGTTTCAAGACCATAAGTATGATCTTTCACTCAACTTCCCTTTGTTTTTTCTTCCCCTGCGAAATGAGAGCCTGGTGAAAGCTAAATGCCCCTTGACCAGAGCAGCATTTGTGTTGTGTATTACCCACATCCCAAACAACCACCTGCTTTTATAGTATGAGCAGTTTCTAACAGATCCAAACTGTCAAGTGATCGTCCATTTCCTTTTCACCTACATGACTCCTGCACATAATAAATACCTCTCACTGCATGAAATAAACTCGCACTAACTTTTTGTCATCTTAATAGAAAAAAAATAAAGTGTAGCAAGGCAAAATTTAGAATCTGTTTCTAGTCATTATTCTTTCCATTTTTCAAATTGAAAATGAGAATGATGAGACCTCTGAAAGTTATCAGGAAAAATGTTACTGCTTACATTCATGTTGGGCCTAATTTAGACCATTTTATGTCTTTTAATATTTTATGATGACTTTTTAAAACTCTTTAGTGTTATTATCAATGATGGCCACACTCTCATGTTCCACATATTTCCTAAAAATTGTTTCTGTGTTAGGAAACAACCATTCTAGAACATCACACAATAAGTGTTTAAAAATAATGTGATAAAAATAATGTGATGTGTTTAAAAATAATGTGGACAGCCAGAATTATCCATGTTGTGATCATTGAAACAAAACGAAGCAAAGTACATTTAAGCAGTGCTTTTCTATTTGGCTAGGATTTCAGGAGTGTGAGATCTTGGAAATAATTTCATTTGAATATACAGTGAGAGAGAAGTTAGTTACTAAATGTCAGTACACCCTCCCTGTTCATTACAATTGTGAATTGTAATTTTGGCCCATGTTTTGAGTTTTCTGAGACTCACATCTTTGTGAAAAGATGTCATTTCTAACTTTGCTGGTACCAGAGAAATTGGCGGAATTCCTTTAGAGCCTTTTCCTTTTGGTCCCTCCAGCTAAGTGTCACTCACCCCAGCCATGGGGAAGAAGAAGATAAGGAGGTTACTCTACAATACCTGTAAGAGTAAAGCAGTTTTCTTTCCTAGATAGGTATGCCTAATTCTGGGTTCCATAATCTTGCAAGAATGGCAGAGCCATGTTGGGAAGGGAGAAGGATCTAAATTTTAGTCATTGAGCTTGATACATTAGTAAAGAAATGCCTGTGTGCCAACTTACGCAAAATGTCAAAACGTGAGACAGACTGTCGGCATTATTTGAAGTGAGAAGACCAACCATATGTATCATGTGGAATTAACCGGCTAGCTGTACCCAGTGACATTTCATTAACCTATTTCGAGTTTGCATCTTCAGTGGTAAGAGGAATCTCGTAGTGTGGTGAGGCAAAGACCCATAGCATAGGCACGGTGACAGTGCCTACTCTGAAACTGGTCATCATGTCCTCCTTTCACATGGTCTTCTGAGCCTGTCTTTTTCTTCTTCCTCATATCTTTTTCACCAGCCTTTCGTCTCTTCTTTTTCTTTCCTTCTTCTTTTCTACTGCATAGAACTGGAGCTGCCAGTAACTTGGCAGGTCTCGGAATACTGCTCACCTCTGATTGGTGGAATGCCTTGGCAGTACATTTTGTCCCAAGGCTGTATCTGACACCTTTAGGTAGAAAGAGAAATCCCGAGACAGGTTAATCCAAGGTACTGAGAAAGCAACATGTCTAATAGGACTTACCCACGAAACTGTATTCTATCAAGGATGTCTCGACGAAGGCATTGTATTTGAGCAAATCATGTGCGTTTCCCGTTGGTATTAATCTTCTCTTCATCTCTTGGTTAGTTTTATTTTATACAGATAAGCAGAAATGGGAGGAAAGGCTATTTAACAGGAGCCCTCTGGCTAACCATAGAGCAACCTGGGTGGCATTGAATGAGAGCCCATTGCCACAGCAAAGCTAATGAGCTGTACCACAGTCATATCAAACAGAGAAAAGCAAAGTTCCTAAACACCGTGCAGCACCTTTCCCCCCAAATAAAAATGGCTTTGCTTTGAGCAGGGGTTAGATACTAGGATTGTGACTCCAGCATAGAGATTGTAGGCATCAGTATTTGGAAAAAAAAAACCAAAATACTGTTTTAAAATGGCTTCCATTGATTAAATGGGTTTTTAATCTAATTTAAGCTGGAAGAAGATAGTTATGACTCTGTGATTAATTTTTTTAATGGATAGAGAAATCTTATGTACAGATCGATCTGACATTTCTTGCATAGAAATTCGTTAAAAATACATAATGAGAGCTTAAATGGGGATATCTAATAATGCTAGTAGATAGCTTTTAAAACAAAGATGATGAAATGTATTGTGTGAAGAATCACATTTCTAACAAGGCACTGTCAATGGCACCTTGAATGGTTATCAGGAAAGTTGATCTACCCACTGGGTGAAATTACTTTTTCTCTGATCTTTCTGTGAATCTTTCATTAACAAAATATTAATCACAGTTAGCTTAACACTGTTAACAGCTAATACTGTTTTTTTCCTTCACATTTGAAAGAGAAAGAGGAGGTTTGTTTTACCTGATGCCGATTCTCCGAGGTGTTAGGATAACTTGGCATCTTAAAAATGCACTCATATTTACCTGCCTTAATGGGAAAATCTAAGGCATCTCCACTGTGTAGTCACCACTTATATATACTTAGAAAGAGATAAGGGGGACAGATTTAGCTGTTCAGCTTAAAGCCAACAACAGTCTTAGTATTGGTGACTTAGGGGTATCCTATCCTGTTCCTCACAAAGAGAACTAGCAGATAGGAGAGAATTGCTCAATAAGGATCCAAGCATATCTCACCAAGATCCCCTTGAATCCTAAAGGCAGAGTTGCTGAATTATTTAATCCTAGAGTTGGAGGAAGACTTCGAGATCATCCACCTAAACAAAAATGTTAGACCTGAGACAACACTGTGGGCCAAGAGAGGAAAAGCAACCCGAACTTGGTCACAAGCCAGCTGGGTTAAAAAGTTGTAAAACTGAAAACTTGGGAGGTGGGTGGAGTGCAGGTGCAACTCTCTGCTTTTTTATCTGTTTCAATTGATTTTTGTTTTCCTCTTAAATTTCTATTTTCTCCGTATAGGAAGAGGGCAGAGTCTGACTCTAGAAAGAGCAGCATACCGAACAGTAAGGAGATCCCTTCACACCACCCAACAGACCCTGTAGAACTGAGACGCCTTAACTTTCAAACACCGGGTAAGAAGCACCACACATCTTATCCACACACAGTTTTTACCGAAAGTTTTACAGCTCAATTGATATTAAGAGTTGAAGATATCACTTTATTTTGAACCATTTTGTTCATCCTGCTCTTTTGTTTTTATATCGTGGAGACTCGCCCAAGCAAGTCTGAAAGGAAATTAAGATCTTTATGCAAACCTGAAGTGGGGTGGGGAAGAAAAGGAAATGCAGTTCTCCTTCAAATTTGGGAAGAACTATAGTCTTTATGATAATGTCTACCATGTTTATGCGTTTGATTATTGTTTTTATTTTTTCCAATAACACCAATCTGGAAAGAATTCCCTTTCTCATCTTATCAAGTGAATGAATGAGTAAATGGATGGATGACTGACACATCTTTCATCCCATTGGAAAAGCTAGATTTGTTCTATATTTTCCTTTTTTGTTTGTGTTTATGGTACTCTGAAAGAGGAAGGAAGAAAGGGAGGGAAGGGAAGGAGAAAATGAGGCAAATATTTTTAAATATTACCTATACTAAATTTCACTGACTGCTTCAGGCATCTTACTAGTGAGAAACAAAGTGACTGAGGATAACAAAAAATGTATTTGTTTCTTAAAAAAAGAACATTAAGTGCTTCAACAGAGGAACACTACTATTCCTGCTGAGGGGCCTTCTGTGCAATATTGTTTATTCAGGCCTAGATCTATTTTGCTTTCTTTCAACTAAAGCATGTTTATACCAAATGAATGGCAAATTGTGAATGGCAAAGGGAGCTGAAAATTTAAAACCGAGTGACCCTATCTGAATACATTATGATCATGAACAAAGTGAAGAGCTAATCTAAGAAGTCTTTGGAATTAAAATGTGGTTGTAATGTTGCCCCACAAATTGTAGACAAGTTTCTTTGTGTCATATGGATGTTCTGATTCACAATAGGATACGCTGCAGATATATTACACTATGCATTTCACAGTGAATTATTTTGAAGATGGTTTATTATGGTTACCATATTTTCTCTTTTACCTGTAGATGTATCATAGTAACTAGTAACTCTTCTGTTAAAAGAAGTGTTTAGTATTTTCAATGTGGCAATACAATCATCATAATTTTGGTATTTTAAAAAAAACTATTCCAACTTATATGAGGTTAGACTTTAAAAAAATTATTTCATCATATACCGGGAACTTATGCATGACGATTGAATAAGCTTGTGTCATCTTCCAAGATGGCTGTAGTCTCCTAGATGCGTCACATTGAGTTGCTTCCTCAGTGCTTTATTAAGGCAAGTTGATATGATTTAAGTTACTGTAGTAAATTTTATTGGTTCAGTGCTTTTTGAAATAGAAGGATACTGACCCTTGAGGCTACAGGCCTTTTTGGTTTTGGTTATTTGATTGATTGATTTTTTGAGACAGGGTCTTACTTGATTGCCCAGGCAGGAGTGCAGTAGCACAGTCACGGCTCACTGCATCCTCAGCCTCCTGGGCTCAGGTGATCTTCCCACCTCAGCTTACCAGGTAGCTAGGACTACTGGGGTATGCCACCACACCCAGCTAATTTTTCATATTTTTTGTGGAGATGGAGTTTGGCCATATTGCCCAAGCTGGTCTCCAACTCCTGGGCTCCAGCAATTCACCTGCCTCGGCCTCCCAAAGTGCAGGGATTTCAGGCATTAGCCACCACTGCTGGCCTACAGGCAACTTCTTAATAATGGACCGAGGAATTTATATTACTTTCAATTCAGCATACTCAATGTATAGAGGACCCAAAAGCTGAAGAAACGATCTGCTGCATGATTCCTTCCATATCTTACCTCTTCACCCTTTAAAAGAGCAACACATTGTGGAAATAGAAAAAAAGATCAGGCCGGGCACGATGGCTCACGCCTGTAATCCCAGCACTTTGGGAGGCTGAGGCGGGTGGATCATGAGGTGAGAAGATTGAGACCATCCTGCTAACATGGTGAAACCTCATCTCTACTAAAACACACAAAAAAATTAGCTGGGTGTGTTGGTTCATGACTATAGTCCCAGCTACTCAGGAATCTGAAGTGGGAAATCCGTTGAACCCGGAGGCAGAGGTTGCAGTGAGCCAAGATCGCACCACTGTATTCCAGCCTGGTGACAGAGTGAGACTCCGTCTTGAAAAAAAAAAAAAAAAGAAAAGGATCAGATTTCTCAGTGCCTTGCTGCTACCTCTGCATTGCCCCTCCCTCCTTCCTCTGTGTTTGACATAAAGTGCCATTTGAGCTGGAACCAACCTTGGTCTTCCACCAGAGGCAAAAACGCAGTTTAAGGTTGAGCAGAAAGGCAAAGGTACCTCCAAAAGAAGAGAGCTGTCTGTGGGGAGAGAATGATTAGCAGGTGCTGGTGACTGCAGGTAAGAGAATAGGAATGTCTTCAACCAGGAGACCTCTGTCTGCAAGTACTGCTCACTTTCAGGTGTCATTTTGCAAATATGCCCAAACTCAAGAATTCTATTAGCAATTTAATTTTCTCAATGTAATTGGGGATATTATATCCATTTATAGAGAGAATCTGTTAAATTTTATATAAGATACCAGAAATAAGAATGAATGTTACAATTGTAACGTCTCTTGTATCACCAATGACTTTACAAAATTAAAATGGAGACCTGAGTATAAAGGAAAGTGTCACTTAAGTTAGACTTATCATCTCAAATGGGTAAGGGAATAAAGTGGACACAATGAGATAAGAGAGGGGGTGTAGTAGAGGAGGAGACTAGAAAAGGGGAAATTGTCCTAAGATTCTAGCACATCTGTTGACTCAGGAAGCAGTACATTATGCCCTTTAGCTCACTTAAGCTTGATTTGTTGAAATTATTTATTTGCCACCCAAGCTCTCTGTTGTGGCCTGCTGTCTGGAAAAATTTTTCCCATTTTACAAAGGAAATAGACTCAGCTGTTCATGTGAAATTCATAGAGATGTGACGCTTTGCTTCAGCCTGTATGAATTTTAGCCAGTGGCTGTGAATTACCTTAACTACTTGCCAATAGGATGAGAGCAAAATGTGAGGTTGTTAACCCAATAACCCTTTTGTGCTTTTTCTTCTCTTCTTTTTCATGAAGAATCAAGGGTTTTCTTGGATAACGAAATAAAATAATCCTTTATTAGGTGTTGTGTAACAGGTGCTATGACGCTACTTAATTTTTAGGTTTTTAAATTATTTACATTTCACTGTCTGAATGTGGCCTTTTATATATGATATCTACTATGAATGTATAATTGCTTATCCCCAAATATTATATCACTTGAGAATATTAATAATATACATAAGTAGAGAATTAATAATCCCCATCTTCTGTTCAAAAAAATGTCTTTAAATGAAATGAGATGCCTGTGATTTATATAACCAGTACCTAGTACAGAATTTGTTCCCAAAGACAAATTGATTTCCACTTCTGATGGGTCTGTTATGAATGACAAAATGGCAAACAAACATTACCATTTGAAATTCAGTAGGCCTTTCAGAAGGTAAAGAAAGCACATTGCTTAGTTCAGTGGTTCTATAAATTCTACTTTCTCAAAAGAATCATCTTGTGAATGAAACATTCATTTACATTCTAAGTTATTTATTCTTTTGGAGAATATAGATTTAAAGAGTCAGATCTTTTTTCTTTAATTCTGCCTCACATTCCTAATTTCATATAAATTTAGCATTCCAACAATCTAAGTACGTCAAAGAACTGTACCCTTAAATGCAGTACCACAAACATGGTTCCATCCACTGTTGCTCAGCTAAGGCACAAAGAGAGGACAGAGAAACCTGCTTTTTTTTTTTCAGTATAACCATCCTCGCGAGGTTGGAGAGTGTGGGAAGGAACATTGCTTTAACACATTTTCAAACTTTTTTTTTTTGAGATGGAGTTTCACTCTCGTTGCCTGGGCTGGAGTGCAATGGTGCGATCTTGGCTTACTGCAACCTCTGCTTCCCAGGTTTAAGGGGTTCTCCTGCCTCAGCCTCCTGAGTAGCTGGGATTACAGGCATGCACCACCACGACCAGCTCATTTTGTATTTTTGGTAGAGATGGGGTTTCTTCATGTTGGTCAGGCTGGTCTTGAACTCCCGACCTCAGGTGATCCGCCTGCCTCGGCCTCCCAAAGTGCTGGGATTACAGGTGTGAACCACTGCACTCGACCTCATTTTCCAATTTTTGTACAAGAATCAAGTCACTCTGTGACACTGCTGATAGCCTTCCAAAGAAGCAGCTTGGACTTGAGTTTATACAGAGCACCTTAAGGAGTTGCTGTATCTTCTCATTCTGAGGTCACTGATGGTGCTGACAGCTAGAGATAGTTCAGGGCTGAAGCCCACTAGTATGTTACTGACAAGAAAGTTCTTGGTCTTTTTAGCATTAAGATGAGTGAAAAAAGAATCGCCAACCCAGCCCCTTCTTTAAAACTATTTTATTTTTGTCTTGTTGAGCTCAGTATAATTGTGACTTAACCCATTGCTGTATCAGAGACAATATGAAATTGTTGAATAAATGTTCTGTTTTTCCCTAAATGGTAGTTTTTCTAGGAATAGGACTAGATTCAGGATAAACAGTCCGATGGGATCCCAGGATGCTGCACAGTATTAGGACTAATCTATTACTTAAGCGATGGTTTCAAATGGTAGGTCTGGACAAATATATCCAGTTATCATTTTTGGTGCTTGTACACTTTCATTATTAAAGTATCCTTTAAAATGAAAAAAAAAAAAGAAAAAGAAAAATCAAGTCAATCTGTGAAACACTGTATGTAAGCATCTGACCAGGTCGAGGAAGCTCACACTTTCGCAGGTGAAAGCAGGCACCTCAGCTTGTAGGTATTTTGCATGATTGTAAATGTCTATCTTATTGAGGTTCAGTATTTGGGACAACATGAACTACCTAATCTTTTGAGAGAATAATGGTTTAAAACAATAAATCATTGATTATTAGTGTACAAGATCAGCCAGAATTAGTGTGGAACAGGCAGTTTAAGTAACATAGGTTGTATCACCAATAACTCTACCAAATTAAAATGGGGACTTAAGTATTTAGAAAGGTATCATTTAGCTAAGGTTTGACTTATTCGTTCTAACAGGTAATAAAATAAGATGGACAAAATGAGGAAAAGAGACAGGTGGTATAGTAGAGGAATTTACTAGAATTATTAACTGCTGATGAAGTTTTACAAGTCTTTAAGGTGTATGGAGGAAGGGAAGAAAATATTCACTTACAAAAGGTGCATTTACTTTGAGAGGCCGAGGCAGGTGGATCACCTGAGGTCAGGAGTTTGAGACCAGTCTGACCAATATGGGGAAACCCAGTCTCTACTAAAAATAGGAAAGTTAACTGGTCGTTATGGTGAGTGCCTATAGTCCCAGCTGCTGTGGAGACTGAGCCAGGAGAATTGCTTTAACCTGGGAGGCAGAGGTTGCAGTGAGCTGAGATCACTCCACTGCATTCCAGCCTAGGTGATAGAGTGAGACTGTGTCTCAAAAATGAATAAATAAGTAAAGGAAACCTCTACTAAGCGCCATACGTCTTTGTAGACAGCAGTAACTGAGTATGCCTTAGGATAGGTTGACAGATGTGTTGCTTATTAAACAAAAAGAAACTATGTTAGCCTCATTTGGAAGGAAAGTTTTCTGTTTTTTTCTTCTTTAAACAATTTCTAAGTTATTTTAATCTCTCCCTCTTAGTACATCTTCATTTTAATTTCAAAAGCGACACGTTTATTGGGAAAATTTTGGAAAATAGTAAACAAGCTTGTTAACAATTATTGCATACAGATTGTGACCATTTAGGTGTTCATTATATTATTCTTTAATTTTTTTGTAAGTTTGAAAATTTTTATCATCATATGGTGGGAAAGGGGCCAAGAAAAGCACTTTTAGAGAAGAAAAATTACTCTTCCTTCCACCACTTCATTTTATTTGATGTACTTAAAGTAAAAATTAAAAGATTTTTTACTCCAATTTAGTCTCCAGAAATATCTGCCATATACAATTTCATGTATATCTTTCTAGACTTAATTTGTATGTGTAGTTCTTTAAGTTATATACACTAGGTAGGTGTGTGTGTGTATGTATATAATATGTCATATATGTATACACACACAATTTGCTGTTGTAACATTTAACTATATAAAAACAGACCTTTTTGCAAGTAAGTGCAATGATGGTAGTCTGTTCTGTGTATATCAAAATGTATTAACTCATTCCCTATTAATGGAGGCTAAGTTATATCTCATGTTTTGCTATTACAAATACTACTGTAATGAGCATTACAGAGCCCATATGTTTTGACACCATCATTGCTATTTCTGCATGTTAGACACCTGGAAATACGATAGCAGGGTCCTAGAGTAGACACGTTTACCATTTTGATAGAGAGACCCAATTACAGACTTTTTGAAATGCTGTAAAAATCCTTTACTGACAGTTTTACCCCTCTGGCCCATGGCTTCTAGAATTGGACAAAATGATGAAGATAAATGCAATATTATTTAAAAAAAAAGGTGATATATAAGAAAACCAAACAAACTACTAATATGTGTTCATTTTTCTTCTTTTTCCACACAAAATTTAGAGGTTGAGGATCATAGAGAAATCCATTTAATTTTCAGTACAAAGAAAGTTGTAAGAGAAGATGCTACTGATAGTATTGGCGGTGCACCAATCATTACCTTTTCTTGTGCCTGGATATTCAATATTAAATTATCTGCTATCTCTGTTCATATCTCCTTTCTGGCCCCAAAATACCTGCAAACAAAACCAAAACTCTAGTGTTTACGCTTGCACCTTTTAGGAAAAGAGATTTAAAACTTGATAATCAGATGTTACAACATAAAGACCTCATTTTCATTCCTTGGATGACCTTAATATGTTTTGCCCTAAAGCATACATGGATGGTAGGTGATTGATGGGCTGTGAAAAATAAAAACAAACTCGTAAAAAGTTAACGGATCAGAAATAATGATATCAGCAGCAGAAATGTCTGCACAGCAACTGAATGGGCTTCAAAAAGCTCTCGAGCTATCTCTTCTGATCTATTAATACTATTAATTAGATCAGTGCTAACAAGATCCATTGTTATATATACTTTCTTCATATATTCATATTTTATTTTATACAGTAAGGAATTTAGGCATATGACCTAGATTAAGAATACCAGATGTGTTCTTTCTGTTTTATATTCTGAAAATGATGGTTCATTAAATCTAAGTGCCAAATTTCTGATATAAAGGAACATAGTCTGTTCAAATTCTGTATTTTGAGAAAGTCTACATTAGAACTGAATTTTACAAAAAAAAGTTTTTAAACGTTTTGAGACAGGATCTTGCTGTGTTGTCCAGGCTTGAGTGCAGTAGCACAGTCATAGCTCACTGTAGCCTCAACCTTCCAGATTCAAGCAGTCCTCCAGCCTCAACCTCTCAAGTAGCTGGGACCACAGGCATTTGCCATCATGCCTGGCTCATTTAAAACAATTTTGTTTTTTGCAGAAACAGGGTCTTCCTTTGTTGCCCAGGCTGGACTGTGAAACTCCTGTAAACAAGTACAAATTTTGAATTTTAATTATGCCATTCAGTGCTTACCTATAAAAGCACTTTTGGAGACTCTTTCATTTAATGATGATTCCCCAGTCATAAATTAAATCTAATTGTCATTATTGTTGTATCAGGAAGCTTACAAATCAATGTTCTCTTTATCTTTAATTTATTATTAGTTTGTGATACAAATAATAAACATAGCGGAGTATTTGTATTTCATTCAGGGAATTCTAAATAGTGCATAAATTATGTTAAAATATGGCAAATATTTAATGAACTAATTTTCTCTTTCTGATTGTTAATTTGGTAGAAGTCTGTTGTTAGAACTGTGATAATTGATTTGATGAAAAAATTAGCTTCTCTTTGGTCCATAAGCACAAACTGTTCTCGAGCATTTATCACAATTTGTCAGTAAGGAAAATCATGAAGAGACTGTTACTGAGTCATTACAAACACACGTATATAGTGACAGAAAAAAAATCTAAAAGATGTACCACCATTATTAATGACTTAAAAAATTCGGCTTAGCAGAATAGTTCTGTAGCATCTACTGGCATTCAGTGCAAGGTTTAAAAATAAGAAAACAGAGCAAATGTTTGATAAATATTTTTCTATGGATAATAAAGTCATTTGAAGCATTCAGTAGCCTTACTGACTTAATAAAACAGAGCAGAAAATTTGAAAAGCAAAGATACCATAAATTAGTTTCTGAAAAAACATTTTGCCAAATAGTATTTCAGTTTTTAACATTTTAAATTAATACCTTTAGTTCATGTTTTCATGGAAAGATATTTTGGCAAGAAGTAACTAGAAAATACAGATACGTTTTTGCATCCCCTTTTCCTCTTCTCCACCATTGAAACGGATACCCTAGGTGAAGTCACTATATTGACACTTTTTCTCAAACCGAGGATGGTTTATGATCTCTGTCTTGCTGCATAGAGAGCCTAAACAGTCTTAAAGGCCTAGCTCTATGTACATGTCACCACTTATCCAGGGGTGTTAAATGATTTGAGAGACAGCATGGCGTAATGAGAAATGTGCTAAATGAGAGTGGACAAGGTATGGGATCAAATTCCTCATGTAGCTACAGTTTTGCTGATAATGATGACCTTGATCGAATTCTCTAACTCCTCTGGGCTTCATTTTTCTGATTGGTAGAATTATTGGGGGATCAGATTAGGGAGACAGGGAGGTAGACAAACCCAAAGGTTGAACCGTACAAGAAGCATACTTTTATATCCCCAACACAAAGCTCAGTATCTAGATAGTCCATTGCCTGGAATCTGTCACTCACAACACTCCTTGATTCTAATTCACACACACACACACGAAAGAGGGTTTTGTTCTTTTAAAACAGAGACCATAATCTAGTTAATCAAATGTGGTCTGCAAAAGAACTTATCTTTTGACACTGACTAAATGTTAACAAAATTTTGAGTCAACATTGAAAACTGAGAAAATATCACATGATAATCTGGATTTTTAGTGGCTATTGAAAACCTGAAAAGTCTGGTCTGATTGGCCCTGCACTCCCGCTTGGCAGAGCAAGTCCTGGACCTCAATAGTTTCACCCTTTTCAAAAGTCCCCACATGCACACCTCCCCTAAAGATGACTGACATTGAGACGGAGCGTTAGTTGCCATTTATGTCATGCTTCTAGCTATTTTTCACATAGCAAAGAATTGTTGTTCTTTCTGCAGTCTCTGTTCAAAGTAGAGAAACAAAAGCCAGCTCTGGAAACCTGCTCACTGTAAGGAAATGGGAATGAGCATATTTTGTGTGCGTGTGAAAATGTTGACTATATAATACTTAGCCATCTTCAGTCATTTGTCTTAACAACCTGGCCCCTTCCATCTGTGGAGATTTTGCCCCTGCTTTATTTAGAAGGTCACAAATGGTATTCTAGAAATAGTACAGTAGAAAGATGCCTATGCTGCATGTTCAGATGTTGTTATTTACTGTCTGGGCTTATGTTTACAAGTCATCTAACTTTTCTGGATTTGAGTCCTCTTGCATAAAATGAAAGTGATAGACTAAGTCATCTCTAAGGTGCCTCTTAGGTTACAATGCCAGGATTTTAAAGTTTACTTCTTATAAGGAAGTCACCATGACATTAGTGTCACAAATATGTACCCTATTCAAGGGAGCCATCCTGTTTTTTCCTCCAACCTAAGACAGATTTCAGTGACTGCCTCTGTCATTTTTCATGTTGAATCTATATTGTGGAGATCATAGCTTCAAAATGAAAACTCTGTTCAGATTTGAGGTGTGCCTTTAAAATGCATTTGTGTTGTACATTTGTAGCTTTGAACTGATGAGGTCATGACACTGGCAAGTCCTCACTGTTAGCTGTGCTTCAAGTTCTTTGCTGCTAATAATAGTTAAAGTACTAAAGTTTGCTAACAGGGCATTAGAGGGGATTCAAGAATATCACCAAGAGATAAACTCATCTCATTCTCATACATCCTGATATGATTTCTAAATAGAAAAAAAAAAAGAAGTCATAAATGGAATTACAGGCCCCCACTCCCCCCTGCCACCAAAGTCCAATAGGACTAACAGCCAGTGCTGGGGAACTTTAAAAATATCAATATATAGCTCCCACATCCAGAGATCTGAATTAATTGGTCTGGTGTACAGCCTGCAAAAAAAAAAAAAAAAAAAAAAAAAAGATAAAAAGAACTTTAAGCTCATCAAACAATTCAATTCAAATGTGAAAACGCTGATGTTGTAAAGACTTTGGTCTGTAGACTGTGAGCAATGGTCAGGTTACCAGACAAAACATTGAAAAGATACCACAGTGAGGTCAACTTCATAGTTTTCTTAGTGTCTATGTTTTCATTCAAAATATAACATACTTGTTTATGTCATTAACATTTTTTTTCAATATTGGGCAGTGGAGATGTTTCTGCAGAATTGTGTAACAGTATTTTGAAGTAGATCCTTGGTAATTGTTTTCTGATATGAGCTAAACAGTTTCAACTTAGAAGATTTTTCTTCTTGAGGATTATTTTTATGCTGGCATTCAGTCTTTTCCGATATATGATATAACATCATAATAGTCTGTGTATACATTTTGGCTAATGAAAGAAAATAGCAACAAACTTAAATAGTTCAAAAAGTAGACAATTTGACTGTGTACTAGTTTTCCATTTGTAAAAAGTAAGTACTCTCCCCGCCCTCAAAGAAAAGGTACGGTAACTTTTAGAAGCCTTACATATGAACCGTGTTCAATAGACCCTCTCTGTTCAGAAGTTCTGTCTATATGTGAGAATGATGAAAGTTAAGAAGAAGAGAATGGCTCTTGAATTTATCTAGTTCTATACTCTTATTTTAAGAGTTAAAGAAATCAAGGCACTTGACAAATAGTGATTTGTTCCTATTAGTAGATGCCAAAACCAGAAATCGAACTCATGTCCAGTATTCCAGGCCAGGATTCCTTCTCCTGTACCATTGGATTCACATAAATTCTCCTCCCTTTTCTGTGAAACATCCATCTGCCATTTTTACTTGTCCAAGAAACTGAGTGTAATGTGGTATCCAACAATAAGTTTTATGTAGCGATTCTTTAATGCTATGGTATCTTGCATGTGAAAGATATATGTATATGTATTCTGATGTGGAATATAATGAGTCAGTGTAGGTCTGCTTGAATTTTTCTTTAATAAGCTTCCAATGTAATACTTCCAGACCATATGCCAGTGCATGCCACAAGTAAATATGTTGATCGCATCTTTGGTTATTATTATGGTCTTCTACTGCTGTTAAACTAATACTTTTCCCATCTCCAACTGGCTTTACTTTTTGCAGCTTTGAGCAGTAATTCAGTCCCCTACGCCTCCCTGATTGGCTCTGTGTCCTCCCTCTCTAGCCAAACCACCACTCAGTCCATATATGATAATAACTCTCTCCCACGATTCGCTCGAAAAGGTCTAAACATCTTTGTCTCTATTATTTTCTCTGTTAAAGCACTGTAACGATGTCCGTATCAGTCCGTCTCCATTTCCAGATAAGCCTAAAGTCACCTATGCCTTTTCATTTCCATTATTTTCATTGGGGGTGCCTCATCTGGATAAGATCATATAATAACAGATCACCGTCACCCACGCACTCCCTCCACAAAATGTAAATTATTTCAGTTCTACCATCAATAGAGAATATTTTCAGAAAGGGTTCCAAAATTTTGTTCCAAAGGCATTATTATATCACCAACAAAGAATTTCTCCTTCCAAGCAATTCAGTTTTATTGGATCACCACTAAAATTTTAGCTGACTGGAAGCAGACCTTCATAGCCATAAAAACTAAACCACTGCAATTCACAACAGTTGCTAAAGGGATAGTCTTCAAAAAGCAGGGTAGTTTTTTACATAACTTACCAGAACCAATGATAATTTGGCATTTGAGATAAAAGAACTTACTGGGTGACCTTTAACAATGGCATAATTCCTAAAATGCCCTTAAAGTAGTCACATGTCATGTTGACTCAATGGCCATCATTCTACAGCCTCCCTCCAAAGAGCCAGTGACAGCAGAATGTCAACATGGCTTCCAGTTTGAGCTCCTCCCTCATTCTTTTTGTGCTTCAGTGGCTTCCCTGGGGACATGCTAGTTCAGGTTTTTCTAGCCAGCTGGAATTTGTGTCTGTAAGATAAGAGTCAGCAATGCTCTTTCATGATACGTCTATAAATTACAAGGAAAGAAATAAAAGACAAATCATATGAAAAGAGAGAAAACATCAGAAGGACACAGGATTCGCCAGAATTAATAGTGGATTATTTTTCACGGAATCTATGAAATTAATACATCTTCTGCTGGCTGAATGAACTAGAATGTGTCAGCCCCTGTCTCTGCTTTCCTTCTTTCTTTACCCTCTTTCCCTCCTGTCTTTTCACCATTTGCTCACTTTCCTAAATTCATTTCTCATCAGTGGACAAAGATGTTTACACCTGAAGTAGATTGTAGGTTTGCTGGGGGTTGAATAATGGGGACCTGGGGCAAAATATCACGGAGCTGTTAGTGTGGCCATTTGTAAGTGTCCAGGAGAAGGCTGCAACCCCAACCTCTACAATCTGCTACTAGTGGAAACATTTTTGAAGCTCACTTTGTTGTCTGATTGTGCCGTCAGTGATTCTTGTCAATGAGCTGTGGTGCATGTCATTCTCTGTCTGTGTTTGCATGTGAATGTCAGTCACCTATAGGTGTGTGAAATATTAGCGATCTCAATCTAGTCACAATGTATAGTGAATCCTGAACAAACTTGCAGCATTTTGATTAGTCTTTTTAAAAAGTCTATCAGGCTTTCCATTTCATTTTTTTTTAAGAATTTGTTCTATTTTATTTTATTTACACCATCATTTCCTTTGCAGGTTCAGATGATTCCGGTTACCCTGGTAACCTTCATTCTTCAAGTTAGTTTTCCTTGATTATGCATAAGTCATTTTACGTTTACTATCAAGCTACTACTCTTTCCCTTTTAGGCCTTTCTCAGTGTCTGTTTTCTTAGTTCACTTGACACCATTTAATTCCACACAATTTCCATTTCACACAGTGCAGGAGAAGGAGTTTGAAATGGCATAAAAGTCATTACTCAAAGCAGAAGTTGACATCAAGCCTGTCAGTTTTCTCCGCTAGCTAACCTCATTGATTCTTAGCACAATAACGCTTTCTTTTACACTAGGAGTGTTAGTTTGGAGATTGTGCTTGGTGACTTTTCATTTGGCTACAAAATTCATCTTTCCAGAGCATGTCCTGCTTTGAGTAACCAAACTATTTGCCTGCTTCCTCACCTAAAACATCTTTACTACTCACATATTTTCAGGCCATTTCTAACTATAGTATTCTCTGTATTTTGGGATAGTTAGCATCATTTTCATTGTTTTCAAATGCACTTCTTCTTTCCTTTTTAATAGGTATGGCTAGCCATCCTCCAATACCTATTGTGGAACTCGCAGACCACATTGAAAGATTGAAAGCAAATGACAACTTGAAGTTTTCCCAGGAATATGAGGTAATTCACTGTGTTTATTCTGGGCAATAAATTCAAGAGTTGCTCTTCTCTTTTTTTGACCATATTCTTGAAAATTAACTTCATCTGTGCTTTTCCCTTTAAATATGACTCAAATATGATGTAAAAATATATAATGAACCACCAACTTAAAAGTGTCTGTACAAGCAGTATAGGAATTACACTTTTGAAAAGTGTTGGTTTTACATTAATTCAATATTACTTGCTGAGATTATGTATTTCTGTTTTTCTAATTTTTACTTTATTTTTATTGACAATAATTCTATGTATTAATATCTTATGCATTATTATTAATTGTAGTCACCATTCTGTGTAACAGATCACTAAAGCTTATTCCTGCTGTCTAGCTAAAACTGATCAACATCTCCCCTTTCTGTTGCCGTCTGTTGGTAATCACCATTCTATTCTCTACTCCTGTGAGTGTGACTTCTTTGTATTTCACACATAAGTGAGATCATGCAGTAGTTGTCTTTCCGGTTTTTCAGTTCCTAGAATATACTAAATTGATAAGCTTTCTAGCATACCCAATAGGTGCCGAACACACTGATCTGTGATAAGAATCCGCGTCTAAAAAGCAAGATTACGGAGATTAAGTACATTTCTGAAGACTGTTGGTTTTGTAAGCCTGAAAACTCTGTAATTATTGTGTATATAAATATATTATCTTATCCTTCAGTCTAAATTAATACTAGAGCTAATATTAAGATTGAAATGTATTTTCACAGAGTTGCTTGTTTTTGAAGGAATAGTGCACTGAATGCTATCTTAAAACTCCAGAATTCTTAAAGATTCTTTGTGAATTCTTGATGGAGGTAAATGAAAAGCGTGTGTGTGTCTATGAGTGCGTGTGTGTGCACATGCACATATATTTGGATATCGTGGTATATATCAAGCAAAAAGTTATAGAACTGGATATTGCTGGTATTCTTCAGCAGCAAGGATCCTTAGAGAAGCCAGTTAATGAATTGTTGACAACCAGACCATAATTATTTTTTCTAGGCCAGTTTTAACTTAGCATAAGATTAAAATGTACCACTAAAATCTTGCAGTTGTACCAAATAACGAAAGGGTATTGGGTACCTGGGCAGCCCAAATTTCACCATCAGGGGTTTCTATTGATTTACTTACAGGGAGCAGATAGCACAGCCCTGTTACCTCTCTTGGTATTGGTTGTATGAGCCTTAATTGGGGCAGTTGCACCGGACCTACCAGTTCTAATATTCTGCCCTATCATATTCTGTAGTTACCTCTAAGAAGACCCACCTCAACTGGCTAGAGGGGTCACAAAAATAAGAAGAAGCTTTATATAAGAGAACGTAGAGCAGAGAGGCCTGTGGCAATCTGAATATCTGCATGGCCTTCGTAAAATCTTCAAATATTCAAATGTTCATTATTTTAAGTCATTGTGCTAGAAAAGCAAAACATACCTGTACTGTCATCCTCCTCTACCCTCAAGAGCCACACAGCCTTTTATTCCATTTGCATATTCCAGCATCTTGGTTATGTATTTGATAGGACACAGAGATTTGGTTTGTTTCCTTGCCTCTTAAGTTATATTTTCTTTTATTGTGTTCCAAGCATTCAGGAGAACATTTTCAATGTTGGGAAAATTTGCATTGGATCAGAGTTTACCTTCTTTTCTCAAATGGTCAGCAGCTTATTTCCTTCCTGCTCTTCTCTTGATTAGAATAGCTCTTTTAAAATTATGCAGTATCCTTTAAAACACTTTCTATAGTTTCTAATTTAGGGCGTAAGACTCCAGAGTGAGTTTTAGAAGAGAAAACAAGGCAAGTGAGAAACAGCAACTGGGGCAACATAAGAAACTCTCAGTTATATCAGTTTTTATGAATCAGAAACTTTTCGTCACTCCAGCCTTCTTTTTGATGTTCTATGATTCTTCTTATTTTGCCATGTGATATTTGTGCATGGCCCTGCTTTATTTGTTTTTGATTATGAGTTATGTAATGGGTCACGACTTGTGGAAATAATCCACAATTTGTTATTATAACAAATTAAGCTGGACCTGTTAAATAAGCTCGACCTGTTAATAAGCCATTAATTCACTCTCCACCAATATAACCTGAAACCATTGGCAATAATACAGTCATGCATCACTTGCCGACAGGGATACTTACAGAGAAACGTGTTCTTAGGTGATTTTGTGATTGTGCAAACATCATGGAATATAGCAAACCTAGATAGCGTAGTCTAGTATACACTTAAACTATATGATACAGCCTATTGCTTCTAGGCTACAGTCCTGTACAGCAAGTGACTATATTGAATGCTGCTGGCAACATAACCCAGTGGTAACTATTTGTGCATTTAAACAAAGAAAAGCTAAGGTAAAAATACTGTAAAAAAGATTTTTAGGCTGGACGCAATGGCTCATGCCTATAATCCCAACACTTTGGGAAGCCGAGGCAGGTGGATCACCTGAGATAAGGAGTTTGAGACCAGCCTGGCCAACATGGTAAAACCCCATCTCTACTAATAATACAAAAATTAGCTAGGTGTAGTGGCACATGCCTGTAATTCCAGCTACTCGGGAGGCTGAGGCAGAAGAATCCCTTGAACCAAGAAGGCGGAAGCTGCCGTGAGCGGAGATCATGCCATTGCATTCCAGCCTGGGTAACAAGAGCAAAACTCTGTCTCCAAAAGGAGAAAAAAAAGAAAGAAAATATTTTTAAATGGTACCCTTATGCAGGACCCTTAGCATACATAGAGCTTTCAAGACTCGTAGTTGCTTTGGGTGTCAGTGAGAGTAGTGAGTGAATGTGGAGGACCAGGACATGACTGTACACTACCGTAGACTTTATAAACACTATAAACTTAGGCGACACCAAATTTATTTTAAAATTTTATTTCAATAGTAGATTAACCTTAGCTTACCGTAATGACTTTATACGATTTTTAAACTTTTTGACTGTCTTTTAATAGCACTTCGCTTAAAGCACAAACACATTGTACATCTATATAAAAACATTTTTTCTTTACATCCTTATTTTGTAAGCTTTTTTCCTATTTAAATTATTTTAACTTTTTAGAACTTTTGGTTAAAAACTAAGATGCAAAGACATACATTCATCTAGTCCTACACAGGGTCAGAATCATGAATATCACTGTCTTCTGCCTTCACATTTTGTCTACTGGAACATCTTCAGGGTGACAGCGAAGAGCTGTCATCTCCTGTGATGACAGTGCCTTCTTCTGCATACCTCCTGAAGGACCTACCTCAGGCTGTTTTAAAGTTCTTTTTATAAGTAAATAAAAGGAGAGCACTTTAAAATAACGATAAAATGTATACTGTAGTAAACCCATAAGCTAGTAACATTCACTTATTAGCAGTATTAAATACATATTGTACATAATTCTATGTGCTAGACTTTTATATGACTGGTAGCAGAGTAAGTTTAGTTACACCAACATCTGTACAACTACATGAGTAATGCACTGTGCTGGGACATTATGACAGCTACTCCCTCCCTAGGTGATGGGAATTTTTTCAGATCAGTTGTAGTTTTACGGATCATTGTCTTATTTGTGGCTTGTTGTTGACTGAAATGTCATTAGACAGCACATGACTAGAAAAGCACAGTCAAGCAATCTTAGTTGCATCCAGTGAATACAATAACTGGCCTCTGTAAATATGGAATTTTCAAGAAATGCTACATGTAAAGATACTTTAATGATCCTCATTTAACCATTAGATCAGAAGTGCCCCTTGAAAGTAGTTATGAACTAACTGCATGCTCTCAGTGCTGCCGTGCACAGCTTTCCCAGTAGGCTTAGCTGTGGACATCATAGCCCACATAGACTCTTCACTGATGATCATGAAGCTGATCTGTGATTAAAGCTCCCTGGGCATGAATTGACTCTACTGTGCTGTAACAGCTATCAAGGAGATGTTTAAGTGTTGTATTCAACTGTGATAATAGGATTAAGACCTCAATGTAAAAATTTAGGCTTAGAGCAACACTTTGTGGGGAAAAATGGTTTATTGTCTTCTACATAAATTTGAATAGATGGTTACTGGCTTTCAGCAAAGAAAATGGAGGAAGTAAAACTCAGGTTGCTTTCAAACAGCTAATTATTTTGGCATAATCACTAGGAGTTAATGTTTACTCAGAACTTGCAAGATGCATGAAGCTAATTTTACTCTGATTCTAAGGCTAAACCAGGTTAAAGGCATGAAAGCTGTTTGCGCTTATCCTGAGGTCAGAATAGGAGGAAGTAGGTTAAATTGTAGCACAATATTATTAGATCCTATGAGACACTTCCTGTACCGTAAAGGCAGTTGAATTCCAACATTGGATTTGTGAAAGCTGGAAGAATGGACCTGAGAACTTAGTGTAACCCCATCTCCGCAGGTCTTGATAAACACTTTAGATGTCCGTTTTCTGAGATAAAACTGAAAAGTCCTACTGGAATTTAAGTAGTCTTAGTTTGAGAATGGCATCTGGAATGCAGGGAATCAGGTCCTCTGTAGAGTTGGTATGGCTGTTAATATATTAGGCTGGTGAATCTTTAAATCAGAATCATATATGTAGGCCTTGCCAAATAAAATCTTAGGCTGGTGCCTACAGATCATTTGGTTGCCTATTTAAAATTGAAATTCCAAGGAAGAAGTCGAATCCCTGAATAGACCAATAACAAGTTCTGAAATCAAGGCAGCAATTAATAGCCTATGAATTTAAAAAAAAAATAAAAAAAAGTCTACGACCAGACAGATTCACAGCCGAATTCTACCAGAGGTACAAAGAGGAGCTGGTACCATTCCATCTGATACTATTCCAAACAATAAAAAAGCAGGGAACTCCCCCTAACTCATTTTATGAGACCAGCATCCTCCTGCTACCAAAACCTGGCAGAAACACAATAAAATTGAAATTCCTGGTCCCAACCCCAGAAATGCGAGTTCAGTAGGTTAGCTGTGGTATTCAGGAAACTCCATTTTAAAAGAGCTCTTTTGGTGACTTTGATGCAGGCGTTCTAAAGACTTTAGTTTGAAAAATGTCATTGGTTTAGGGTAATGTATTATAGAACATGATCCTCAGTCTTCACTGCACCATTTTCTGAGATGGCATAGAGACTAGTATATTTAAGATTCAATCAGTAGGCATAATCACCGATCACATTTGTATATATACACAAATCTTATTTAGACTATATAGATTGTAAGTAACTACAACCCCTAGAAGTTGCTCAAGGAAAAACGAAAGGCATTTTTGATGTATTGTAGAGCCAAAGGCTCATAGTAAAGGTACACATTGAGAACTGTCATCTAGAACTGAAAGGCTATGGCAATTTCCTGGTATCTTCTCTGGAGCTTTCATCTTTGTGCTTTCTCTGGGGTGGCTTCATTCTTCCCCATATACAAGCCAGCATCTTCTGTTTTTCTCACCCACACACAGAAAACATGGTCTTTAATCATATTTTCATTTACATACAGGCCCCCTAAAGAGACTAACTTTTTCTTGCCAGTCAAATTTTAAATGCCAGAGAGCAAACTCTGAACTCTATCTAATTGAATGTTTGTTGTGGGGACACACATTGGGACGTAACTGCTGACAGTCCACTCATATAGATCTTGGATGGGAGGCAAGGAAGTTTATGGGGAAGGAGGCCTGTGAGCTAGGAGGAGGAACCAATAATTAGCCACCACCCTACTACAGAAGAGCATTGTGCTCAGTGCTGAGAAAATAAAGAAGTTGTGAGAAATCCATGCTTCTGGAGTTTGTAGTCATCAAAGACAAATATATACAATCAAATAAGAATCACACCAAGGAGGTAATCTTAAGTGCTGTTGGAATGTTATTGGGATTCAGTAAAGGTCATAATGATCCGGAGAATTGAGAAAGATATTGAAGAGAAGATGGCACTCTTAGTGAAATTACGAAGGGGAGTGAAGTGCATTTTGTCAAAGGAAAGGCACATGGGAAATGAATGTTCTGGTAGTTTCATAGTCAAAGTGTGGACTACAGACCAGTAGCATTGACGCCACCTGGGACCTTGTTAGAAATGCAGAATTTTAGGCACGACCCCAATGCTGCTCATACCGAATCTACATTTTAAAAGACAACTTGATGATATCTTTGTGTAATAAATTGTCATCCCAGCGGGGGCACGATGGCTCACCCTATAGTCCCAGCACTTTGGGAGGCTGCTGTGGGCAGATCGCTTGGGTCTAAGAGTTTGAGACCAGCCTAGGCAACATGATGAAACTGTCTCCACAGAACTACAAAAAAACAAATTAGCTGGGCATGGTGGCACACACCTGTAGTCCCAGCTACTTGGGAGACTGAGGTGGGAGGATCACCTGACCCCAAGAAGTTGAGGCTGCAGTGAACTGAGATCACGTCATTGCACTCCAGCCTGGGTGACAGAGGGAGACCCTATCTCAAAAAAAGTTAAAAAAATAATAAATGAGCATCCCAGTGGTTACTTTCAAGAAAAGCTATAGAGAAAATGTGAAACTAGCTCCCAATGTGGTCCTCAAGGTAGAGTTTTCTAATAGAAATACTGTTCCAAATCACATACTCTACTTCAGGTACATTCTAGATTTTATACGTTTTGTGATGTGGGTTGAGATAATAACCCCCTTTTAAACAGTTACAACAACAGAACTTTTTCCAAGTTCCTATCAGCTCACGTACAAGTCACATTTTAAACCACGGCCCATCTGTCATGGTGGTTACACAGAGATGAGAAGTCATCAGACATCTAGTTTCAAGTTAGTCAATGCTAGCTCTCTTAATAGTATTACCTGAAAACTATGGATTAACTCAGAGCAATCTTTCTGTTGCCATTGGGGAGGGGCAAGGAAGTCTTTGGTTCACTGAAGAAGGCCTTTGATCTATTTTGTTCTCATCACAAAGCCCAGTCCCAACGCCTTTGCTGCCGTGTCTGGAGATGGACCGTCTCCAGTCTCCTTGCTCACATGTTTCCCACCATTCAGCATCCACAAGTGCTGAGTTTCTTTGCAGAGTCACAGCAGCATTCACATCTCCTGTTTGTGCTGATGATAAACTGCCTTTTATATAAAATATTTCAGATATCAGAACCCTGTCCTTCTGGTTTTATAACAGTATGTATTAACACCTTTGTTTAATAAGTTAAAATCTTCCCATGAGTGAAATAAAGGAAAAATATATGTTGCTTCTTTGATGAATAATGAAATACATCAAGACGATGTTGAGACGTGTAGGGATATTTTAAAACATTTCTTAGGTCATATGTTTTAATATTTAGAGCTATCTAAACCTCAGAGATCATGCGGTTTAACTCTCTCATCATAGAGGTAAGGAACATGAGGCTGAGAAGGAAGTGGTTTACCCAAGGTCACACACCTACTATGCGTGGTAAAACCAGGTCACAAATTCATGTTGTTTTGTTCTTCATGCACCTTAACCTACCTGATGTAAACACCTAAATGTTTCACTCTTTGTTTCTTACTATGCCCTGATTATAGAGTTCAGAAACCTTAGTCTCCAACTAGATCAAAATATTTATATTTAAAATTTATATGAAAATGTCATAGTTACCAATATCCATTACATGACTATCCCTGGGAAAACCCAGTGGTTTTCTTTGACATGCTAAAGATAATTTTCTTTTCTACATAGATAATTTGTTCATTCCCGATGGTAAACATTGTATTTCTCTGTAGAAGGGACAAAAGTTATGTCGTCTAAGCAACAATCACAAAAGAAAACATTTCTCTTTTCCCTTGGAAAAGACTCTTGGTGTATGTGACCACGTGTGCCACAGTATATTCACAGGCACAAAACCATCGTTAGTAAGAACATCATCATCATTAGGTTTTGTAAACCTCTGAGCGTTGATATTGCAAAACCACTTGTCATATCTGCTTTTAATTAGTCCATAATTTATGTGTAAGCTCATGAGGGGGACATGTGTTCAAGCATTATGCAAACAGAAACAAGAAACCAAACACACTTTTTTTTTTTTTTTTGCCAACTTTGAATGCACTGGACTTTTCTTGAAGGAAGAAAATGGTGGATGACAAAGATTATGCAAAGCGGAAGAGTGGAATAGACCAGGGAAAAGCCTCCATTTTTAAGTATTTTTGACACAGGAGTAACAATAAGTTTTTTTAAAAAAAAATTGAGAACAAATTATGGTGATTTGGTAATGAAATGAGAAAAATGAGGGATTTCATGAAATAAAAAGCAGTAACAACATTTTTGTACCTGGGCTGGGTAAAGTTGAGGAAGATGAATGGCTAAATTTACTATTCCAAATCAGAATCTCCTCTTACTCTAGAATTGGAGGTGGGTGTGCGAGGGTCTTTCCTCACTTCCTTATGAACATAGCAGTTTTTCTGCTTCTCAGATTGGGTCCAAACCTCTCTGCCTGGCACTCAGGGCTTTCTACCTGTTGAGCCAGGAATAAATATTATGACAGGGTGGCTAAGTATACAGGCCATTGTCTCAGGCTGCCAGTTTGGCCTTAACTCAAGCTGTGTGACCTTAAGCAAATAACTGAACCTCTCTGTATTTTCATTTCTTCATCTCCATATGAAGAAGCAGTCATACTACTTACTTCATAAAATCATTAAAAACAAATTCAACACATAAATGCTAATCAGGTTTTTTGACACCAGTGCTCAGTAGTCTAACTAGCTATTACTTACTTTAATCAAATCTAGGTGTCATCAATTTTAAGATACCCCATCATTGCATGTACCACTAAGGAATAAAAGACATCGGCAGTATAATTGCAAGGTGCCGTCAATTTTAAGATGCACATCAATTTCAGAGATGTTGGAATGTGGGAAAAAAATGTGTCTTATAATCAATGAAACCCTACCCTTTCCTATCTCCGGCCAAACCCTTAGGTCTTTGCTGAAGTCAGTAAAAAAATAACAATAATAATAAAAGACAGAAAGAAATGGAAACTTGCTAGTTTAAACCAGTGCAATTTACACTTGTTAAGTTGCCCTTTCTTACCTTCCAGTCATTTGCTGTGCTCAAGCAGCTCCGGGTCAGGTGTTCTGGTCAGGTGTCTGGCCTCCTGGTATGCTGTTGGCCACGTGGTAACAAGCTCACCACTCAGCACACAGCAGGTGATTAACCGAAGTATGTCTGGATCAATTTCTAACTAAACTTACAGTTCACAGAAACTCTTTGTTGCGATCCAGATTGCTAGTACCAACAACAGGAGCAAACAGAACAAAGAGTGTCCTGCTGCAAAGAGCTGCTTTTTCCAGTTGACATCCCTGCCTGATCTATCAGCAGTGAAGCCTTATTTTCAGGCTCTTTTCTCTCAGAAAATAGGCTGTTACTATCTCTAGACAGTACAGAAGGGATTACGTTTTAATGCAGACCCCTCAGATTTAACTCAAAAGTACCTACTGATTAAACTCCCTGAGCCGCTTTTATAGCAAAGATTATTGGCCTGCCAGTTGGCCATCTGAGAAGATCCTGTCTTTGTTCTGTAGTTAAGGACCAGTCTCACCAAGTAAAATATAAAAGTACAGAGAGCCCCCTCCCAGTTGGCTGCTTTCTGCATCTTATAAACAAATCTAGTAGGACACCAAGACATAGCAGCTCACCTTAGAAGAAACATTGCATCCAAAACAGGGCATATGTCTATGTGTTTTTAGTCTTTTATTCTTTCTGATCTTCTGTAGTTGTGAGAACTCAGAGTGCAAGTCGTTTCTCAAGTTCCAAAGCTTCTTTCTACTTAGAGTTTTTAAATGTTTGTTCTTTAACCCACTTCAAACAAACAAACAACACCTCCGACATTTTTCTTTACTAGCATTCAACTCCGTATCTTTCAGAGCAGAGCCTTTTGTTTTTTTTCTTGCGGGAGCCCTACTCGTCTTGAGAGACTCTCACGTAACTCTCGTTTTCTGTTTCCCGTCATTCTCATACAATTTCAATTCTCATTTTCTTTTTCTCAGTTCTTGTTCTCATACAAGGTCTCTGTATCTAATGGGCCCTTGACGATCAGTGGACGTTGTCCAAGATGTCTTTTCACCTGCTCCCACGTGGAGCCCAGGGCTCTCAGGAAACAATTAATTCTACTGTCTCTACTTCCAAAGCAAGCTTTCAGCTTCGAAGACACCATAACAGGGACTGAAAAAAGACACTGCTTATTGAGTTGTATGTTTATTTCAAAATGAAGATTTTAGTACCTGATTGATAAGTGTGTCCTTAGAGGGATGCGATAGTGGATGCTGAGAGGGCTTTGAAGTCGGGGAAAACAAGGTTCGTATTTTGAGTGGGCCAGTCAGTAGCTGTGCTGCTTGACCTTGACCCGTTACTTTATGTCTCATACCCTCGGTTTCCTTATTTAAGATGAGAATATTAGTATCTACCCGTTGAGACTGTTTTGAAGTCTGTGAGGCACCTGGCCCATTGCCCTCTGTGCTTAGTCAACAGCAGTGGCCCTTGTTACTGTGAACTCCAATCTGCATGGCCTACCTGTGGGTCACTTAACATTACATTCTTTTCTCAAGTTATTTTATCTTCTATAACATTTTCTTTTCAATCTTCCAAAAAAAGAGCTCTATGAAAGCAATTAGGGGAAGGTAAAGGATGGTAAGGATGGAGGGTGATTATGAAGAACTACAGAGTTCTTTTCCTATCTTGTACATAATGTCATTTCTGGAAATTATATCCACATTAAAATATCAAAAAAAGGTATTTTCACTGGTGACTAGAAACTGTCCTAGTGTCTCTGCTATCAATTTTAATGCCCCTAAGCACGTTATTTAACTCTCCTGATTTCAGTTTCTTTGTTTATAAGAGGAGCAGTTTCAATGCCTTTATCTGTTTAACATTTACTGGAGAACCAAAAATAATTAAGAAATAAGCTGCCCTGAATGAATCCATAGTCTTCTAGGAAAATCGGAAAAACAAAACAAAACCCAGTAATTGTTAAGTGCATCTTGGGAGTGAGGTATTATTGACGAGAGCCTTCCCAGAGTACCCCTGACTTGGAGAGTCACTGAAGTTTGCTAGAAATACAAGCCCCCAGGCTGAGGGATCTGTGCAGGCATAAGCGTGGAGATGCGAAGAAGCGTGGCTTGCTCAGGGGACCCCAGTGTGTTCTGTGACTGTCATTGCTGCATCAGGGTCATGCTGCTGAGAGGTGTGATGCGAAAGGTGATGACACCGTTGAAAGGTCATAACAACATAGTAAGAAGTCTGCCACTAAGTGATTTCCTAAGTGTTCAGAAGTCATGGAAATCACTTCCTGCAACTCCTCCTGAAGCTCCAAGTACCTGAGGGATGGTACTTATGAGTACATGTATGGTTGTGTCGCTGCTGGGAACAGCTTTTGAGGAGAATTTTAACAATGCTGCAACAAGAGATTGGAAAGAGGCTGCCTGGAGCCTGATGCAACCCAGCATCATAGGGATGACTTTACTTATTAGTGTATTTAATTTTAAAATTATAGAATGTTAGTGGCAGTATTATTTGTCATGGTTTCTCTACTGTGGCTAAACGGTTTGTCATTCTTTTTGAAAAAACAATTGTTGGGCACACCACCATGCTTGGGGATACAGAAGGGATTAAAGTTAAGGATATCAGCATTAAGACATTACATGAATTTGTAGTCTTGGCTAGGCCTTGCGAAACATTAGTCTTTCTGTCATCACGGATGCAGCAGAGTATTTGGCTTTAGCTTAAAAGTTCATGCATGAAGCATAATCAGAACTGTATTATTTCTCACTTGCTAAAAAAATCTCTTTAATGGCAGGCATTCATCATTCCTCTAAATTTCAACCAGTGGCTCACGGGGACCCCTGATTTAATTCATTCTTTCTGTCATGCTCCCTCCTTTCTTCACTCCTTCTTTCATTCCCCCTTCTCTTTCTCTCCCCTTCCTTCTTTCTTCCCAGTCCCCCATCTTTATTTTTCTACCAATTTAACATAGTATTTTTTATATGTTTTTTTAGTATTAAACTATACAACATTTTAATATTGTAATAGTCTTTCTATAGAGTTTCACAGTCTAGATAGTGCTTTACAAGGAAAACAATGATAGCAAACATTTGTATAGCACTTACCATGTGCCAGACACTCTTCGGAACACATTACTGTAAACATTAACTCATTCAGTCCTTCCAGGTAGGTGCTATTAGTATCCCCATGTTACAGGACATAACAGAGTATGTTGAACCACAGGAAAGTTAAGTAACTTACTCAAGATCACAAGGCTGGTAAATGGCAAAGCTGGGATATGAACCCATGAGGTTTGATGCCTGGGCAATGTTCTGACCACCATAAATAGTTGCTTCTGATATTTGATTTCCTTTCACCACAGTTTTCACCATGGAAATTTTTTTGTCATTAACTTTATCTGGTAAGGTGATCACATAGTATTCAAGTAACCCCAAATAAGAATTATTGGTTCAAATTTCTTATTGGTATAATTATATTTATTTTAATTTTTCAACATCAGAGACATTGACAGCAACAAAATGACTTAGTTTTAAATGCTTCGGATAGGAACCTTTATACCCAGCCTCCCTCTTCATGCTCTGGTTTAATTTTTATTAAAAATTAGCAAGTTTGAAGATGATGAAAGGATTGTAATTTGTATCTGAAAGCAAATAACCTTCCATCTTAACCTTGTCAAACAGAAAATATATTTGATTAGATAGACTGGAAATAATTCACCAGATTGATTCTATAACTACGTGTGTAATAGTGACTGTCTTTGACTTCTGATCTTGATCAGTAGGAAAATAAAATCGAGGAAAATCAAGCAGATGCTTGATGGGATTTAAAAGTGTAAAGACTAAGTCTTAACTCTCACAGGGGATAGCTGGTATTGACTTGTTTCTTGTTTTGACATTTTAAGTTGTAGACCAGAGTCTACCTACTTGCCAAATCCTGAAGATTAAAAAAACAATGAGACATACACTGTCAAGGTGCCCTCCCCATTATGTATCACAAGTCAAATTCCAGTTTTCTTCAGATAATCCATGAAGAAAGGGAAACTTACTATAGTAAATTAAGCCTCATAAATCTATTAAAATGAGATATAGTAAGATTCGCCTTCAAGATTTTAAAAACATCTTTTCATATATGCAAAATCCTTTCATATTTCTGCAACTGAATTTTGTATAAAAGCTGCTAAATGATTTGAAAAGATAGGAGCTGTTACTATTTAATCAAAAGTTGCTTGCCGTATTTCAAGGTGGCAGGAAGATACAAAACCACTGCCTACCTACATGAATTTCCATTAGCTTAAGAATTTGTTGCTATTATTATTTTGTTTGCTTTTGCTCCAGCTTTTATTTCTGTTAAAATGTACAGTATGTCAGGTGGCATATAACTTACTGAGCCGGACTGACAAGGCGGAAGCCAGACATAATTTAGGTGATTGGACTGCAGCACCCTTTTAGATTCTGTCTCTCTCTCATGCTGAAATTCTGTTTCTCTGATTATTATGAAACATGATTTAAAGTAAACATAATGAAGTTCAGATTCTGATGCCAGGTTTCCTTTTTTTGTTTTCTCAGTGCAGTGATGCTGCTACCCCCATCCTGCAGGCTTAGGTCGAGCCTCTTCTATTGGTGTTCTGGAGCTCAGGAGTGCCTGTGTGGCTGCAGTGATTGACAAGCTATAATTAGTATAGTTAATGAACAGTGAAATGCTGCCTCCCTTTTTATTAAGAGCAGTTAGGGTACTGCATTTGGGAAGGTGGAAGAATTTACCCCCCACCCACAGTAATTAATTGGCCTCCTTGTCATCTATTGAGACACAAGGAGAATAAAAATTTTCAGTCTAAGGGTTAGAGTTGGTGGATGTTGCTGTGCAACTGGGCATTGATTTCCATTTGTGTTCTTTTTCTATTCCTTCTGTATTGATCCTTGTTGTCACAGCTCAAGGAATCCTCCTATTATCTTTAAAAAAATCTTTCGTAAAATTTTAGAGGTTTAAATTCAGTGTCACAAAGTTTCTATTGTGCAGTTATGTTTGAGGATTCCTAGAATCTTCTAACCTCATCCGTTGCTGTCATTTTATTGTAGAGAAGACATTTTCAGGGCAGTTAAGCAATGTGGCTGAAGTCACTCTGCAAATTCACTTCTAACATTATGCAACAGATGACGTTTTCTAAGTAGACTCCCTAGATAAAAGCGAAATAACAAATGCATGAAAATGTTTTCTGAAAAATAAACACCCATCATATTACAGCTTAAACTCATGTTAACTTGAAACGTTGAGGATGTTTGTCTTTCTATGTGAGAACCCAAATTATAGACAGTACAATGATTGAGATAAAACAGGGATTTTATTTATTTATGGGAAGAAATAAGGTAGTTTTAGGGAAAAATAAACTCGTGTGACGTATTTTATGTATTTTTCTTCATCATTTTATTACTGCAATATAGTTCACATATAAAATTTATCTCTTTGTTTGTTTTGAGATAGGGTCTCACTCTGTCACCCAGGCTGGAGTGCAGTGGCACTATCATGGTTCTCTGCAGCCTCTACCTCCACAGGCTAGGGTGATCCTCCCATCTCAGCCTCCCAAGTAACTGGGATTACAAACACCACCACGCTGGCTAATTTTTGCAGTTATTGTAGAGACGGGGTTTCACCATGTTACACAGGTTGGACTCGAACTACTGGGCTCAGGCTATCCATCTACCTTGGCCTCCCAAAGTGCTGGGATTACAGGTGTGAGCCAAATTCACCCTTAAAAAGAAGTTCAGTGAAGGTACTTTATATTTAAATGTTAAGTGGGTGTATTATAAAGAATCAAGAAGACCACTGGGCTTTTTTTTCCCACCTTTGGTGAATATATATGTTTCTTTTGTTTGTATTGCTTTTTTTTTTTTTTTGAGATGGAGTTTCACTCTTGTTGCCCAGGCTGTAGCACAATGGCATGATCTCGGCGCACCGCAACCTCTGCCTCCCAGGTGCAAGCAATTCTCCTGCCTCAAACTCCCGCGTAGCTGGGATTATGGGCATGCACCACCACCCCCGGCTAATTTTGTGTTTTTTATAGAGACAGGGTTTCTCCATGTTGGTCAGGCTTGTCTCAAACCCCCAACCTCAGGTGATCCACCTGCCTTGGCCTCCCAAAGTGCTGGGATTACAGGCGAGAGCCACCACGCCCAGCCTGTATTGCTCTTAAACATCTGATGGAGGGAAGCTATAAAGGCACTGAGGAGTTGTTTGAAAATGCCAATGTCAGTTTGGGCCAAACTCCAGCTTGAGGCTTGAGTGCAAGGCCAAGATTAGGGTGATTCAGGTGCCTGTCACTGTGTATAAGGCAGATTTGATTTGTTGTTTGCTGTGTTGAATCCATGACATTGCAAGGGACTGCAACATCTTCAGTTTTACTTGTGTAAGAGGGAGGGAGGGAGGGAGGAAAAGAAGGAAGGAGGAAAGGAGGGAAGGAGGGAGGGAGGGAGGGGAGAAAAAGAGAAAGGAAAGAGGGAGGGAGGAAGGAAGGAGGGAAGGA
>CAUYLG010014947.1:0-85115 GCA_963573385.1 Cacajao melanocephalus | reverse complement strand
ACATTGGAGAAAAAACTCATTATCACTGGTCATTAGAGAAATGCAAATCAAAACCATGATGAGATACCATCTCATGCCAGTTAGATTAGTGATCATTAAAAAGTCAGGAAACAACAGATGCTGGAGAGGATGTGGAGAAATTGGAACGTTTTTACACTGTTGGTGGGACTGTAAATTAGTTCAACCATTGTGGAAGACAGTGTGGTGACTCCTCAAGGATCTAGAACCATTTGACCCAGCAATCCCATTACTAGGTGTATACTCAAAGAATTATAAACATTCTACTCTAAGGACATATGCACATGTATGTTTATTGCAGCACTATTTACAATAACTAGGACTTGGAACCAACCCAAATGCCCATCAATGATAGACTGGATAAAGAAAATGTGGCACATACACACCATGGAATATTATGCAGCCACGAAAAGGATGAGTCCATGTCCTTTTCAGGGACATGGATAAAGCTGGAAACCATCATTCTCAGCAAACTAACACAGGAACAGAAAACCAAACACCACGTATTCTCATTTATAAGTGGGTGTTGAACAATAAGAACACATGGATACAGGGAGGGGAACATCACACACTGGGGCCTGCTGGGGGTGGGGGGACTGGGGAAGGATTGTATTAGGAGAAATACCTAATGTAGGTGACAGGTTGATGGGTGCAGCAAACCACCGTGGCATGAGTGTACTTATGTAACAAACCTGCCTTGTTCTACTGCACTCCAGCCTGATGACAAAAAACAAAACAAAAAAACAAACAAAACTTCCTGTTCTGCACATGCATTTCAGAACTTAAAATATAATAATAATAATAAAAGGCAAAATACCTGGGAATACAGCTACCTGGGAAGGTGAATGATCTCTACAACAAGAATTACCAAAAAACTGCAGCAATAAATTAGAGATGATGCAAACAAATGGAAAAACATTCCTTGCTCATGGATTAAAAAAATCAATATTGTTAAAATGGCTATATTGCCTCCAAAAACTTACAGACTCAATGTCATACCTATCAAATTATCAATGACATTCTTCACAGAATTAGGAAAAACTATTTTAAAATTCATATGGAACCAAAAAAGAGCCTGAATAACCAAAGCAATCCTAAGCAAAAAGAACTAAGCTGGAGGTATTACATTACTTGTCACTGAACTATAATACAGGCTATAACCAAAACAGCATGGTACTGCTACAAAAGCAGACACGTAGGCCAATCGAACAGAATAGAGAGCCCAGAAATAAAGCAGCCCACCTACAAGCATCTGATCTTCAACATAGTTGATAAAACAAGCAATGGAGAAAGGAATCCCTATTCAATAAATAGTGCTGGGATAATTGGCTAGACTTAGGCAGAAGATCGAAACTGGACCCCTTCTTTACCCCATATAAAAAAATCAAGTCAAGATGGATTAAAGACTTTAATGGAAAACCTAAATCTACAAAAACCCTTGAAGAGAACCTAGGAAATACCATTCTAGACATGGACCCTGGCAAAGATTTTATGCCGAAGATGCCAAAAGCAATTACAACACAAGCAAAAATTGACCAATATGACCTAATTGAACTAAAGTGCTTCTGCACAGTAAAAGAACCTATCAACAGAGTAAAACAGACAACTCATTTCACATCAGTCCAAAATGACTATTACCAAAAAAAGTCCAAAAATAACATATGCCAGTGAGGCTGCTGAGAAAAGGGAATGCTTATTCGCTGTTGATGGGTATGTAAATTAGTTTAGCCACTGTGGAAAGCAGTTTGTCAATTTCTCAAAAAACTTAAAACAGAAATACCATTCAACCCAGAAATTTCATTATTAGGTCCAAAACCAAAGGAATATAAATCATTCTAACATAAAGACCCATGGATCCACATGTTCATTGCAGGACTATTCACAACAGCAAGACTTTGAATCAAATTAAATGTCCATCAGTGGTGTACTAGGCAAATAAACTGCAGTCCATATACACCATGGACTACTATGCAGCCATAAAAAGCATGCGATAATGTCCTTTGAAACACAGGTGAAGTTGGAGGCCATTACATTAAGTGAAATAACACAGTAACAGAAAATCAAACACCACATGTTCTCACTTATAAATGGAAGCTAAACACGATCACAAAGAAGGAAACAGTAGACACTAGGGCCTATTTGAGGGTGGAGGTTGGGAGAAGGTGAGGTTAGAAAAACTACCTATTGTATACTGTGTTTATAACCTGGGTGATGAAATATGTACACCAAACCCATGCAGCACACAATTTATCTATAGAACCAACCTGCACATGTACTCCTGAAACTAAAATAAAAGTTAAAAAAAGACCCAGACAAGTCATATTATATTCATGGTAAATCACTAGAATCTTTCTATACTGACATTAATATACTATCGGTATTTTATATTTAGTTAGCTACTAGGTCTAATTATGCTCCCTTTCCTCCCCAAGTTTTCCATCAGTATTTTATTTTTAAAGGTCAAATTCTGGGCTGAAATTATATTCGCACATATGCCAGGCCTTCAAATTGTCCAATATGCTATTTATTTTCTTTTCTTCTCCACAGGGCAAGTTCTATGAAATTGAGCAATATTCTCAATTAGCGTCTATTAACATAGCAAAATGTATGAATACCAAGTTTAATGTGAAGTTTTTAATATTATTTTTCTGGATATTCAACTATCATTCTTTGAATAATTTCTTCCAGATTGTGTATAATCTCTGGCATCTTCAAATTTTTAATGTCTTTATAACAGGCCCATTCACTTAAGATTTGCTATACATTTTTACTACTTTTTTGTATTTTTGTTTGTGCTCTTTTGTTTTTTAACCTCCATTGGAACAGGGATTAAGACTGATTCTCCAAATATTTCTAGAGAAACTGTAGGTTCTAGATCTGGAATAGTGAGTAAACACATATTTGATGTTTGATTGGATGTGCTTATCTCAATAAAATGTTTATGTTTCTTTCCAACTGGAAAAGGTAGTTGGGGATTGTGGTCCTGTGGTATATTTCCAGTCACTATATAGGCACAATCTTAACTGTGAATCTATGCCATTGACAGTCCTTGTGACTGAGCTTGTGGATACTTTATCCACTCTTTCAAAAAGTGAGGAAAGATTTATTTTAGTAAGCGTGAGAGAGAAAGGTAGAAAGATGGGCAATCCAGTTCAATACCGATGAAGAGATGGATGTGATGTAACAGAAAACTTAAAAGTCTACTAGTTTCCAAATAAAACACTTGGCTACCAGTGGTAGAAACAGGGGAGAAAATCAAGTGAATTTTGATTTCCCAAAATTATTAAAGTTTAAACTATTGCTCTAGATTCATAACACAAAACAATTTATTTAATAATTCAGTAGTTCACTTTGAGTAAATAAGTCTTCATTCTCCGATTTTAGAGGTAAGAAGATCTTTAGCATCAATTGTAAGAACAATATTGCACTTCATAGACATTAGACAAACTCAGGATTTAGATCTTAGGTTTGTCACACTTCAAATGCCTGCAGTTGGCACTTTGATAAAATAGGCAGTATCAGAACTACGATAGTAGTTTTTGAGATATAATATATGCTGTAGAGTTAGAGTGTAACATATTAATTGTGGGAGCTTGTATCTGATGAAGAAAGATCAAATGTTTGTAGTTCTTTATTATCTTAAAATATTGTATGTATCAAAATTTGGCCCTAGGCCATCTGTTAAACTGGAAGTGACTAGCCCTGGGCTTGTTATATTATTAATGCTATAATATCTAGAATTATTCCTCCAATACATAGGAGAAATTGGTTTAATTTATAAAGACAAATTAAGTGTTACTATGCTATGAATATACTAGAAACTAGTATTAATGAGATATAACATAAGCCAAGGATACTATATTATATAGAGATGATTGCTTGAAATTTAAAAAAAATTTTATTTTATGTTTGAGACGGAGTTTAGCTCTGTTGCCAGGCTGGAGTGCAGTGGCACCATCTCACTCACTGCAACCTCTGGCTCCCTAGTTCAAGGGATTCTCTTACCTTAGCCTCCCAAGTAGCTAGGATTACAGGCACATGCCATAGCTGATTTTTGTATTTTTAGTAGACACAGAGTTGGCCAGGATGGTCTTGATCTCCTGACCTCGTGATCCGCCCGTCTTGGCCTCCCAAAGTGCTAGGATTACAGGCATGAGCCTCCACACTGGGCCTTTTAAATGTTTTAATAAAGAACATGATTTATTTTTTAAAAGTCTACCTGAAAACATTTACAGCATGACTCATGAATAATTTAAAAGTTGATTGGCATTCTTAGCTTATACATTTCATGTTATGCTTGCATTCTAGCATTTTTTACAATATTTGAAATTATTTTCAGTTGTTTTTCTGAGCCAACCTGACTGACAGTAACCCTAATCTTGGCTCTCTCCCATTATTTATTCCTAGTACCTGTTTGCTTCATTGATGCCAGAGTGCCTTTCTGAATTGCAAATTTGATCATCTTACTTTATTCCTTGAAAGCTTCTACAACAACCCATCGCCTACACAGCCAACTCTAATTTCTTAGCATTCACTGCTTTCACAGACTACCACTCATTTTCTGTCCCAAGCTAGGACTACTCCTTGATGTAATAAAGTAAATAGACATACAATCCACCACATCAGGGTCTTCAGTTTGCTTGGAAATTACGTTTCCATATGCTTTCGTACAAGCTGTTGTTAACTCCCTTAAATATCCTCTTCTAATCCCACCTTGTAGGAAAGTTCAATTCCTTCACAGCACAAGTGACAACTTCAAAAGTTAAGCCTCCCTTCACTTCTTCTCCCACTTCAAAGTAGCATTAATGACTGACCTCTTATCACTCTGAACTAACACAAAACTGCATATCTTAATATTTTCAGTTCATGGTTGACCATAGATAACTAAAATCACGGAAAGTGAAATCATGGATGAGGTGGGACAAGAGCATTCTCGTAGTGGTCACCTGCTGCTCCCTGTGTTTAGCACAGGGCTTAGTGTGCTGAGGGGTTTTCTCAGTGTTTATGCTCCACCCTGTTTTATAAGACCCTGAACATCTGCGCTACAGAGATGGGTCTCCCTGCATGCTTTCGTAGTTCTACATTAGTAGACTAATAGCATCTGTTGCTCTGTGTGAGGCTTTTGGTAGGGTATAGGGGTTAGATTCTTGGTTCTCTTGGTTGAACCTCAGTATTAGGCAGGTTCTGTACACCTCAACTGCAAGGGTGGGACTTTCTTTGTATTCCTTCTTCTCTCCTCTATTAGGGTTCTTCAGAGAAACAGAACCAATAGGAGAGGAAGAGAAAGATTGATTATAGGAATTGGCTCATGCAATTATGGAGGCTGACAAGTTTCATGATCTGCCATTGGCAAGATGGAGAACGAGAAAAGTTGATAATATAAGTCAATCCCATTCCAAAAGCTTAAAAACCAAGGATGCAGTGTATGTCCAGGATTGAGTCCAAATGACTGAGATCCATGAGCAGCAATCTCAGATAGCAGAGGGAAATATGCATGCCCCAACTAAAACAGAGAGCAAATTTGCCCCCTCTCTGCTTTTTTGTTCCATTCATTCCTACAACAGATTGAATGATTCCTTTTCACATTGCTAAGGATGGTCTTAACTCAGTCTAATGACCTACATGTGAATTGTCTTTAGTCCTTTTTTGTAATACCGCAACAGAATACATGAGATGTGGTAATTTATAAAGAACAGAAATGTATTTCTCATAGTTCTGAAAGCTGGGAAGTCCAAGATCAAGGTGTCAGCTGGTTCAGTTGTCTGGTGAGGGCTGCTCTCGGCTTCCAAGATGGCACTTTGATGCTGCATCCTTTGGCGCTAACACAGGCTATATTCTCACACAGAAGAAGGCAGAAAGGTAAAAGGAATAAGCTTCATCCATCAAGCCTTTTATAAAGGGACCTAATCTCATTAATAAGGGAAAACACCACATGGCCCAATTTCCTCTTAAAGATCCCACTCCTTAATACTATCCCATTGACAATATCTGAATTTTGGAGGAGGCACATTCAAATTATAGTACTAACGTCTTCCAGAAACACTCTCACAGACATATCCAAAAATGATGTTTGATCAGCTATCTGGGCATGCTTTAAGCCCAGTCAAGTTGACACATACAATGAACCATTACAAAACCCCACCTTAGCAGCCAAATTTTGTCTTGTATCTGTGGGTGGTCTTGGGTAGTAGAAAATTTCCTATCCTTCCTTTAGTAGTAGCATCCATCCATTTATATCAGTACCAGATATTGTGACCAAGTGAGTTTCCTGTCTCTTTACTAGGGACGGATGTATTTGACTTCTACCTCTTCCTCAACAGCAGAACACCTTTGCCTGAGACCAGTGGCAGGAAGTTTTCCTGTTCATTCACAGTAGTTGAATAGGGTTGATGCTATTTGGTGCAATAGTTGTGAGACAAACAAAAATTCTACTCCCACCTCAAAGCGATACAGTTTTGCTTCTTGTGAAGAAGGGTCTGGGGAAGTGCACAGGGTTCTGTACCTGTCTGCCACTAAGGGAAACTTTCTCAGTTCTCTAGTTCTATCCCTCTCTGTCAAGATTACTGGGTGGAGGACCACAGAAAAGGGACTGAATGAAAGGAGACTTTTTGTGTGTGTCTGGGGCTCCTAGAGATTCTGAACTTTTACAGGAGTTTTCACTTTGTTTTTAACAATTAGTTAAGGTTTTAGCCATTTTCTTATTACCCACTTTTATTGTGGTTGCCTCTTCCTCCCATATTCTGCCAAAGGCAAAACTGGCTGGTATCTCCTGTCTCCTCAGAGGGACTTAGAATTTAGTTTGCCTGGTTATCCTGTCACCTCGAAATTCTGATGTTTTCAATAAAAGGTAAGATTTTATATATTATCCAGCCTTTGTGTAGTTAGGATAGGAGAAATATATTCCTGAGTTTGTATACATTCTATGTGGAAGCAGAAGTCATAACACACACAGAATATTGCCATTTATGATTTTTTACTCCAAAATATATTATACAAATCTTTATAGGCAGAACTGGATTCGATACTTTCATTTTAATGACTGCATTGTAGTGCATAAATCAGAAATGTAAGCTAAGCTTTTTACATTAACATATTCACCTAATAAAGAAATTAAGGAATTTATTATCTAATGGTAAAATGCTACATTAAAGTTAACTTTAAGCCACTAGAAAAGGTAAAAAGGTTGACTTAAAAAAAAAAGTTCAGTTACCAAGAAAAAAGAATTATATTAAATTTGCAGAATCAAAAGTATCCCAAGGTAAAGAATATTTATTATATCTAAGGTAGGAGGTACAGATTGATTATAGGAAGATTTATGTCACTTGCTACACTACAATTGATGAACATAGAAAATTACAAATAAAATATATTTTAAAAACAGTATCAAATGTAATGATTACATATTTTATGCTATTACTGGCAGTGAATTCATACGGTCCTATAGCAACCTCAATTCTTGCCTCATCAGAAGAAAGAATTCCACTGAGGGGCATAAGGCAGAAGGAGAGTCCAAGGCAAGTTTTAGAGCAAGAGCAAAAGTTTATTTTAAAAACTCTGAGTGGAATGGAAGGAAGTAAAGTACATTTGGAAGAGGGCCAAGCAAGCAACTTGAGAAAGGTCAACTATGGTGTTTGACCTCTGACTTAGGGTTTTATATGTTGGCACACTTGCAGGGTCTTGCATCCCTTTTCCCCTGATTCTTCCCTTGGGGTGGGCTGCTCACATGCACAGTGGCTTGCTAGCACTCAGGAGGTGAGCATGTGCAGTGTATTTATTGGAGTTGTATCCATGCGCACTTGAGACATGCTTCCCTTACCAGTTGAATGGCCCTGGAAGTTCACGTACCAATTAAATTCCACCATTTTGCCTCTTAACACGCAGGCTTGAGCCCACTTATCTAACTCCTGAGATCTTATCAGGAAGCTGCTGATCACCAGTTTCAGGTTTTTTTCTATCTATTGAGAGGCTGCCTTTCCCTAGCACTGGCTGCAACCAATTATTATTTTAGAGAGACAGTGTGAGAACTGCCTGACCATCACCTGATGGTTGCCTGATATCACTGGTTGGGGTGGGGAGAGGGGCCTCTCCTGCCCTGCTTATATCTGACTAGCTACCTACTGTAACAACGCTAGGCTCTTTGCTAAGACTTGGAAGCATAAAATTTTTAAATCTTTTTTTTTCTGTATTTAGAGCTTATGTACAATGATATACATCACAGACTAAATTAAAGAAGAGCTTTATTAAGGCATGGCATTGGAGTTTAGTTTTAAAGAATGAGTAGGCATTTGTCACATACAGAAGGAAAGATTACAGTCTTAAAAATGGTCACAATGCAAGCAAGTGTGAAAAAAATTTCCCTAACTGAGGAGGCATCTTGAAGCAGTAACATCTACGTATTTGTCACATTTTTTTATGTATTTTTGCTATTAATATAAAATCTGGAAGCCCACTACTCCCAGTGCTAGTGGATAAATGACTAGACTAAGACTCAGAAAACCATGGTTTTTAACAGCTTTAAAGGGAGCTACATAAAGTAATCAGGGCACATAAAAGCAGCAATATCTTACATGCTCATATATTGCATTGCTCACATGTCTGTGACTTTTATTATTAAGTAAAGAAAACCAGTAAGTGATTTTTATCAGAGTAAAATAGCTGATAGTTGCTAGGCTCTGATGATATAACAAACCTGAAAATCTCAATAATTCTAAGAGTGTCGATGAGGTTAACACAGACCACTTGTTTAGCTCTCATCTAAATGGTAGCTAAGGGATCTCGGCTGATCTACCATCTTACAGCCTTTTACTTCCAGTCTAGAAGACTTAAGAGCTTGCACATGAAAAAGACACACCCATACTTGATAGCTTTGGAATGGAAGTGCTATATCACTTTTGCCTACCTGCCACTGATGAGACCCAGAAACATCTCCTCCATTTGATGCATGGGTGCTGAGAAATGTAGTTTCATTCTGTTCCCCAGAAAATGAAACAGTTTGGTGAACTCAGTATATTTTTTTCTATAACCACCAATTCTAAAAGAGTCTATAAATAGAGTGGTTATATAAATAGAGCATACAAAATAGTAAAAAAAAAAAAATAAGTAAATAACTTAGGAACATTCATAATTCTACTTTGAGAGAAGTCATTATTAATATTTCCATATTTTTCCTCCAATGTTTTTTCTAAGCATATATTTTTCTATTATATCCTATGAAAATTTTGGGGTAGCTTTTTATTTAACATTTCTTATTATATGATACGTGATTGAACATATTACACACATGTAATTTAATGGCTTCATAATATCACAGCATAGGTATATACCATCATTTACTTAACTGTTCTTATCATTATTTGTTTCCACTGTTTAGTTATTTCACAATAAATCTCCCTATATAAATATTTAGATAAATTTCAGATTTTGCCCTTGAGATCAATTCAGAAAAATGAAATTATTCTTTCAAAGCATATGGATATTTTTAAGGGCACGTAAAATTATTTCAATATTATCTTTTAGAATTTTCCATTTCATAATCCCACCAGCAGTAAAGGAAGAGTGCATCTTGCAAACTTCTTGTTAGTTCTGACTCAGGAACTTGATACTTAGAACGTAAATCATCCCAGCCAAGATTACAGAGCAAATAAAAACACAAGCAAGAAGAAAATGAAAATATGAACTCTTTTCCTGTGTAATGAGCATGAATTTGATTTTCTTAATATAGATGTTCTCCTATGATCTCATTGCTCTTCAGCAGACCTGAGTGATTGGATTTGTGAACCATCACTTCCTATAATATAATCCAACTAACTATAAAAATAAAATCTAAGATTTACGGTTAAGACCAAACTTCTATGGCATTATTACATTTACTCCCTCTTATTCTGTGTATATGCACATCATTTGTTGGGGTTAGAGAAGGAGAATAACAATTCCAACTCCTCCATCAAATATCAACCTTCCAAAATTCCTCTGGTTTGTATCACTTTGTTATAGTAAACACTTTGCTTTGCAATGCTTCCTTCGTGCATATTGCTAGGTATGTCACACTCAATATAGACATTATAAAGATCTGCCTATGTTTTTAAGTAATCATCATGTATGTATGCTTTCCTGATGGGGGTATAGTTTTTCTGCCCTTGATGATGATTGCAAGTTAGTCAACAATTAATAATATATGTGCATCTGTTTTAGTGAGTACACAGAGTAAGAGTGGGTTTAGGCACATACTAAATGAATTCAGCTGTGATACATAGACTCCTTTCTCGAATTTCAAGGAAAGCATCCAAATAGACGGCATTTATCAGACAACTGTTAACAATTCTTGAGACACAAGCTTTATTGAGAGAAATACACACCCATCCACATTATTATTTTATGAACTTTGATTTTTTTTTCTTTTGAAGAACCCAAATTTCATGGCCAGAAGTCATCGTTAGGTGGTTCTTCAGTATGCCATTGACAATTAATATATGAAACAAAACAAATTGGCTCCAGGACCTACACAGAAAGATCCACACCTTCTACGCTTTTCTGGAGAGTCCAGTCATTAAAAAACTGCTGTTTTGAAATGTGCATTTATAGTTTAATATCTGTAACTTGTACTTGATTTGTCAAACACATGCTTCCAAATGGGCAGCAGCACACATAGCTATGCTGCTATGTGTTTAGAGGGTAAAGTGGAGGAAGCTCCCAGTGTGATGCTGCTGGGGCATGCTCACAAATGGCTCAAGTCGGCCAAAAGGAAAGGTTGTAAATCATGATCCGAAGGAGATTGATGATGTTTGTGGAATATTCTCTCAGGATGCCAAAGAGGTGTTTGTTCCCGAGGCCTAAGAATTATTTTTGTGCAAGGCTTTTATCATTAAGGTTGATGATCTGCCTGCAACCAAAAAGGAGAGAGAGAGAGAGAGAGAGAGAGAGAGAGAGAGAGAGAGACTCTCATAACAGCACAGTGATTTGTATGCTTTGCATGACAAAAACTTTCATCATCAATATCACTGACAGTTATGATTTGTTAAAGTTTTCTTCAGGGTGTTTGTTACAAACCTGGAATTTATTGTTTTGTGATTTGCATCTTTATTTCCAAGGTGTACAGAATCTGTAGCATTAAGGCACTCTACAATACTCTACAAGTATTAGACCTACTTCACATACAGTAGGAGACCTTTTTAAGCACAAATCCTTGGGGTATAATAAATTAGTTCTTTTGTAAGAGGTTGGCTTTTCTTTTTATGGGGTATTAAATAAGGATGGACTCACCAATGCAAAAGCATTGACTAAATTGGAACATAGCAAACACAGTCCTGTAATTGAGTGTTTCATTTAGCAAAGTGTGTCACACATGCATATGGATTCTATGTGGGACTTTTAAAAAGGGGTTTAGGGAGAACATGTAAAATATTTCCAACTAAATTTATGAGTCTAAAAGCTCTTGTGAAATATCACTTATTAAAACAAAAAGATAATAAAACTTTAAAAAATTACGTTGAAATCTATCAGAATTTTGTTTATTTTTGTTTTCTTACTGACTCGTTGGGAGAATTCTCATTAAGCAATTTATAGCACAAAATTGAACTTTGAAAAGAATGTTTTCTATTCTGAATTCATTTTCAATTATTTCCCCAAGCCTCACCTAATAAAACAATAAAAATGCTATGGAATTATATTCCATAGAACTTGGGAGTTTTGTTTCATTCTTTAACTTCTGAGTATTTATGTCTTCCACAAGGAGTATGCAATATACTGACCAAATAATGTAGAGTGTTTTACTTAATCGCTCAGGATATTTTTTAAGTGCTTAACTTAAAACACTCAATCAAAGACTGGTGAGGTTTCACAATTCTTACTTTAGGTGACAGTTTCAGCAAGCATTAAACAATCATTTGATTTAAAGATTTAAAAGAGAGACTACTTGGAGGCTGTCAACAGAAGCATCATGTCCATTTTTTAAGCTCTCACTTCATACTATACAATAGAACATCACCTATATCTAACCTTTGTTGGAATGCTTTATGGTTAAGGAAGCTTTTTGTGGACTAGCAAAATATGGTAAAATAAAAGGAACTTGACAATTGTATTCAGTGTTCTTTGTGGATTCCCCAAATAATAAATGTTGAATTTATATGAATTTCTATATAAGAAGGAAAAATCCATGGGGATTTTCAACTTAACCCAAAGAGATAAGACATATGTCATCATGGAAAAGGCTTGACTCTGAAGTAGAAAAACCCAGTTCCTTATTTCAGCTTTGTATGTCTTGGAGTATAATTTAATGTCTGTCTACATGTCTCATTTTCCTTACAGCAAAAGAAGAGATTCAACTGGATGAACATTCAGAGCTAAAAGCCTATACAGGTTACTTTTAAACTCTCTCTCTCTCTCTCTCTCTCTCTCTCATATATATATATGTATATGTGTGTGTGTATATATATGTATATATATATATGTATGTGTGTCACACACACAAAAATTACCAAATATCTCTCATACTCCAATAACATGAGTGATTGCAGCTACTTTTCCAATTCAATTACAATTGAGGCCCACCTTTCCTCTCATCACCCAGATAAAACTTAAGATTTTATATATATATATGTATATATATATACATACATATATATATACATATATATATATAAAATCTTAAGTATATATATATGTGTGTGTGTGTGTATATAATTTCATATATGAGAGCCACATATCATGAGAATGACTGATCTAATTCAATAAGATTTAAAAGCACAATGCTTAAATTTTTTTTAATCTTAGAACTTAAAGTATAATAATAATAACTTAAATATTTTATGTTGCTGAAATAGCTATTAGGTTGGTGCAAAAGTAATTGTGGGTTTTGCTATTGTTTTTAATGGTTAAAACCACAATTATGTTTGCACCACCTTATGTACAGCATCAATGCTAACATTTAGATTAACTGGCATAAGTTCTACTTTCAATATGTGGGACATTTGTAAATAATAAAATTTTAAATGTAAATCTTCTAAAGATAACCCAAAAAATGAGCGGTATCCATTTATGTGAGCTTCAGTAATATTTAAAGGCCACTTGAAGAAATTGGATGTTTCTTTGTAATAAGTTACAAGAAGACATTTGCACTTTAGTTTTTATTTCCATTTTTATTGCAAATGCTGTTTTTAATCATCATGCTACCTGACTTCAAACTATACTACGAGGCTACAATAATCAAAACAGCTTGGTACTGTTACCAAAACAGAGATATAGACCAATGGAACAGAACAGAGGCCTCGGAAGTAATGCCACGTATCTACAACCATCTGATCTTTGAACAAACCTCACAAAAACAAGCAATGGGGAAAGGATTCCCTGTTTAATAAATGGTGTTGGGAAAACTGGCTAGCCATGTGCAGAAAGCAGAAACTGGACCCCTTCCTGACACCTTACACTAAAAATTAACTCCAGATGGATTAAAGACTTAAACATAAGCCTTAACACCATAAAAACCCTAGAGAAAACTGAGGCAAAATCAGTAAGGACATAGGCATGGGCAAGATCTTCATAACTGAAACACCAAAAGCATTGGCAACAAAAGCCAAAATAGACAAACGGGATCTAATTAAACTCCACAGCTTCTGTACAGCCAAAGAAACAACCATTATAGTGAACCAGCAACCAAGAGAATGGGAAAAAATTTTTGCAATCTACCCATCTGTCAAAGGGCTAATATCCAGAATCTACAAAGAACTAAAACAGATTTACAAGTGAGGAAAAAAACAAAAAGAAAAACAAAAACAAACAAACAAACAAAAAACGAACAAATCCATTCAAAAGTGGGTGAAGGATATGAACAGACACTTTTCAAAAGAAGACATATATGAGGCCAGCAAACATGAAAAAATGCTCATAATCACTGGTCATTAGAGAAATGCAAATCAAAACCACATTGAGATACCATCTCATGCCAGTTAGAATTAATCATTAATCTGGAGACAACAGATGCTGGAGAGGATGTGGAGAAATAGGAACACTTTTACACTGTTATTGGGAGTGTTAATTAGTTCAAACGTTGTGGAAGACAGTGTGGTGATTTCTCAAGGATCTAGAAATAGAAATTCCATTTGACCCAGCAATCCCATTACTGGGTACATACCCAAAGGATTATGAATTGTTCTATTATAAAGACAGGTGCACACATGTGTTCAGTGTGGCACTGTTTACAATAGCAGAGACCTGGAACCAACCCAAATACCCATCAATGATAGACTGGACAAGGAAACTGTAGTACAGATACATCATGAAATACTATGCAGCCATAAAAAACGAAGAGTTTGTGTCCTTTGTAGGGACATGGATGAATCGGGAAAACATCATTCTCAGCAAACTGACACAAGAACAGAAAAGCAAACAGCACATGTTCTCACTCATAGGCAGGTGTTGAACAATGAGAACACGTGAACACAGGGAGGGTAGCATCACATGCTGGGGTTTGTTGGTGGGGGCTAGGGGTTGGACAGCAGTGGGAGGGGAGGTTGGGGAGAGATAATATGGGGAGAAATGCCAGATATAGGTGACAGGGGGATGGAGGCAGCAAGCCACCTTGCCCGGTATGTGCCTATGTAACAATCCTGCATGATCTGCACATGTACCCCAGAACCTAAAGAACAATTTAAAAAAAGATACATACATTACAAATATGTGTGGCAAACTTCACTTTTTTCAAACTATTGTTTAGTTAGAGTATATATGTATTTTTTATTTACAGCTGCTCAGCTAAGAGAGGTTGAGTATTGGCCTGGTGCAGTGGCTTACGCCTATAAACCCAGCACTTTGAGAGGCCGAGGCAGGCAGATCACAAGGTCAGGAGTTCAAGACCAGCCTGGCCAACATAGTCAAAACCTGTCTCTACTAAAAACAATAATTACCCAGGCATGGTGATGGATGCCTGTAGTCTCAGCTACTTGGGAGGCTGAGGCAAAGGAATTGCTTGAACCCGAGAGTCAGAGGTTGCAGTGAGCAGAGATTGTACCACTGCACTCCAGCCTGGGTGACACAGCAAGACTGTCTCAAAAAGAAAAAGAAAAGAAAGAAAGGTTGAGAAGGTTGAGTATCAGTTTGTACCAAAACTGATATTACACATTATTTACAATTAATTTGATATAAAATTATGCTGACTTTTTTTCTCAAGAATTACATATCTTAAGAATGAATTATCTAAATTTGGTAGCTTATCATTTAGTTAAAAAAATAATTAAAATTGTCAAAACCAAGTTTGAATAAATGTGCATGTGTATGCAATGCCTGAAAAAGGAAAAGGCAGCCCATGACATTTGGAAGCTTGCCTGGCCCTAGAAGCTAAGCCTTAGTGTTGCTAGAAGCTGACTCTGTACTTAGAGCAAGGTCTTGGTGACCACCTCTTGAACACAGACAATTTCAGAGGTCACCAATATCAGAAGAGGTCACTCTGTGGTTGCATTGAAGTGAGTCAAAAAATAGGCCACTCTGTATTTATGGAAGAGCACAAAAAATAACAAGATTACTATGCAAATCACACACACACACAAAGTACCAATATCTCTCACCCTCCACTAACGTGAGTGATTGCAACTATTTTTCCGATTGTGACCCACTTTTCCTCCCATCCTCCAGACGAAACTTAAGATACTCATAGACTGTCCCCAATTCCAAACAGTACTTGATCCAAACTACTACTTTCTTGAATACTCCCCTGAAATTACCTAACACATTTCAAATCCTGTAACTCCTTTTTAACACCCTCTTACTGAGACAGTTCACAGTTCCCCCAAGAAATATGGTCTCCCTCATTACAATACTCAAAAAACCCAACTCTGTTTGACTATAGATATGTTCCTGGTGGTCTTTGACAAAGATATCTATGCATTCTGGTAAGGTCTATATTGTGAGTGAAAAATAAACACCATCAAAATGTATATTAGTATCTTTAGAAACAGATACATAATTGAGTAGAAGTCTACACCTCCCAAAATTTCCTAAGGAAAATGTTCCATATAATTTTATTTTCATAAACACAAAATTAGGACCCCCCCAATAAAGATATCTTGATTTGTTTAACATTATCTCTTCATGCAGAGGCAAATTCCATCAACATTAATTTATCATCTTTTATCTGCCGAGCAGTGTACTAGAGACTTTCATGTAAATGTTCTATATAACCCTCAAAGCAGCCTACAAGGTACATGTTTTCATTTGTTTAATCTCCATAATAGAGTAGTAAAGTTAAAGTTTTAGCCTCATTTTATCTCTAAGGCAACATTAAATGACTTCTCTGGCAGCAAGGAGTCTGAGGCAACAACCAGACCGGAATTCACAATCATGATTAAAATAGAAAATTAATAAAGCTACACTATTCATTTAAGTGTATTTGTTATTCCTATGTTGTGCCAGGTACACTGAACAATAAAGAGGAAAATCTCTCTTGTCATGGATATTACATTCTAGTGAGGCATGACAAAAGATAAATAATACAAATAATTAAAATACACAGATGACAATACATCTTGTAGAAAAAAATAATAATGGATTAAGGAAGGATGTTAAAGATGTGGGGACAAGGTTTCAATTTTAAAGATGGTGTTTAGGGAAGCTTTCCTGAATGAAACCTGAAAACAGTGAGGGAGAAAATTGTAAAGATATCTAAGAGAAGCATGCCCCAGGCCAGGGGAACAGCAGGTTCAGAGAACTAGAGACTAGCACATGCCTGATGTGCTCAACGAACAGGAGACCTTGTGTGTAGAAGAAGCATGGGCAAGTGGGGAAGTGCAGATGATGAGGTCAGAGGGATGGGGGTGAGGACACACAGGGAGCCCACAGACCAGAAAGAACTTCTGGATGGTCAGAACAGAAGAGTGTTATGATCTGACTTACAGTAAATGAGATTTCTTTGACTGCCATTTTTAGAACTGTCTAAAGGGAGCAACATTTGAAGCAGGGAAACCAGGTTGTTTCAATAATTCACATAAGAAACGATGGCAACATGGACCAGTCTTGTAGTGGTGGAGGTGGTAAGTGCTTGGCTCCTTGGTGTAGTATTTTGAAGGTAAAGAAGAGAGAGGTATTAGAGGTTAAGTCATTTGCAAGGATAGAGTGGCCCAAAATTTGATTCCAGGTATTCTGATTGTGCTGTCCAATTCTCTAATGAACCATGTTGCTATAAACCTCAAAATAATGTTATGAAATATTTTTGATGAAAACTTGCTTATTTCCAATTTAATTCTTCAAAACACAGCCATTTTATAAAGCTCCCATGATTTTTCATATGATTATTCATAAGTTTAAAAAGATTGAAAAATGATCTCATTTGTTAGAAACGTTGAAATGTTACCACTAAGAAAAATAAGCTACTATTAACTATATGCTCTTTTTTAAATTAGCTGCCAATTTAATTACTTTCCTTTGCAAACAGACATTTTAATAGAATAATTATGCTTTTCTACAAGTCAGAATATTTTTTCAGTGTGTACACTGCATCATTCTCGAGTAATTTTGGTAGACTTTTTTCCTTTTTGTCAGTTTCCAAATTTGTATAAATTAAAGGCTTTCTTAATAGGATAAATTCTCAAATTTTTATATACATATATTAAAAAGTCAATGGGCAATTCATAGTTTTTTGCCCTCTTTAAGATAATTATTATTACCAATCAGTTTCCTAGGAAGAAACATTCTCTCTGTCAATTCATCTTCTCCATCTGCTTGCACATACTGCAAAATTATAATCATCCATAATTTGTGATAAATTCCTGCCAAACGTTGCTAAAACAATTTGGAAAGTGCCAGACAAGGATACTAGCCAATTTACACACACTGCAGATGCTTTTGTTCTTTATGCTTTTCTCCAGAAAAGTTGAATGTGAAAGTTATTTTTGATGGACTTTTAATTACAAAGTAATTGTGATAGTGAGTTCATTTTTGTCTTTCCAGAACAATGCCTTTTTTTCCTACTAAAGATGGGAACACAATTGATAGGATAGTACATTTCAGAAAATCATAAATAAGACAAACTCAGAATTTAATGGGGAATACTTATGCTGTAAGCTCTTTAATGACCCAGACTGTGTCTCTTTATTTTATAATATCCAAAACACAGTATAGTTCTTGGTATACAAGAACTTTGCTTGACTAGAGATTCTAGCAAGAAAACACAGCTATGCAAATGCCTTGGACTGAGGAAAGGATATACCCATCTGGGAAGGTCATCATTGTTCACCAAGCTTTTAGTTTTAAAGAATCTGGGGATGAATAATACATGCAGAAAATGGTATTTATGTATCTCTATAGATTGCCTGAACTAATCATGAAAATAAATACTATGACAGCTGATACAGCCAAAACACTTCATGCTTTACTCTTCGAATGAAACAGATGAGTGAATTCATGTCATCTTGTTTGCTATTTTTTGGCTCTCCTTCAGAGCCAAGCTTCTCAAAACATTTGTCTTGAACTCATGGTTTCTACATCATATTTAATACTTTCTTAACCATTTCCAATAAAGCTATTCCTCCTCAAGGCTCTGAGGCCATCAGAGATCTGTGTCATACCAAAGCCAATCGAATCTACCTCTCATATCATTGACATGGCTTACCAACCATTTCTTCTAGAACTATTTACTTTTTTACATTTAAACCATCCATTCTTGGTTTGCCTGTTATTTCCCTCACCTATTCTTCAGAGTTTTCTTTACTGGTTCTTTCCCTTCCTCCAGATTGCCAAATTTTGAATGCTAAGATCTTAATTTTTAATGTTCTTCTCTTGCATAGATCCATTTTTTCCATAATTTTATATAATCCCATGATTTTACATGTTTTATCCACTGACAACTACTAAATTTATCTGTCCAACCTTGCCCCTTTACTTCACTTCTTAACTCATGTATTTAATTTCATTCTTAATACATTTACTGTGGCATATATGAGAATCTCAAACTGAATGTAGCTCAAGCAAAACAATTTATTTCATCCTGCCCAGATATTTTATTTTCTTGTTTCTAAGCTTTTCCCATCTTAGCAAACAGCAGCAACGGCAACCCAGTTCCTCAGGGGAAGACAAACTAAATTAATATGCACACTTGACTCCACTCTTTTGCTCACTCTCATCTCATTCATCTGTAAGATCCCTCAAAACATGTATCCTAAATCCTACCACCTCTTAGGGATTACAAATTCACCATCATCTCTAGCCAAATTTACATCAACCACTTGCTAAGTTTCCATCTCCTTGCTTTCCACTCTTGCTCTCCTATCATCCATCCAGCAGCCAAAATTTTGTTTCTGAGATGTTCAATGTGATCGAATCACCACCAATAGGTTTTTACTGCAAGAAACTAAAATCCAACTTCTTGCCACGTCCCTCAAGGCCCCATATAATCTTGTCTTTGCACAATGTTATCTTCCTGCACTCTTCTTGCTCTTTTGCTTACTTGCCCCAACCACATTGCCCTTTTGGTTTCGTATAAACACACGTGCATTCCAGTTTTACAGCATTTGCACCTATGTCTTTTCTTGGAATGTTCTTCACACCGATCTTCAAAGAGCTGTAAGGTAAAGGGACCCTCCTGAATGCCTAATGCAAAGAACCCAACTACGTTGTACACACAGTCCCTCTCAAGTATGTAAAATCATATCACCTTCTTCATATTGTTTATCAGTAGATAGCATCATTTTTTGGATTCAGCTTTCTAAATACAGAGTCTTATTGTCCACCTACCCTGCTCCTAGGATGGAAGTATTCTCAGGGCATCAATTTTATCATTTACAATTCCCATACCTAGAAATATATGACTGAAATATATTTAGCATTCTGAAAATATTTGTTTGCCATCTTAAAAGCAATGCTGGAATCAGAAGGACCTGCATAAGAATGCATATTCTTGTGTATATTAACTGAAGAATAATTATTTGTTGATCTATTTTATCTCAATCATTTTCTATCTTCATAAGTCTATCTTCAGGTTCTATTATTAAACATATCTGTATATACTGTGAATTTTAGAATCTATATGTATCCTCACATATATTTGAAAGAAAAGGGGTAACTTTATCTTACTCATCTATTTCCTATTATTAATCACAAAAAGCTACCAACACGGTTATGAGTTGAGACACATCATATATGTAACGTAGATTGATTGTACTCATGCTGCAGAAGATAATCATTTTTAAGTTAAAAAGACTATAACAGGTCTTAACACTTTTGTTATTTACATAAATAAAACAAAATTTTTTGACTGAGTAATTAACACCTTTTATTTAAAAACTAAACATTATTTTGCCTCAGAAGTGAACAGAGAAACACTCTTCTAATTGTAAAATGTCTAATATCTCTTTGAACATTAGTTACATTTGAATTTAAGACATGGCTTTAAAATGAGCTAGAATTAATCTCTATGGCAGAATAGAAAAATTAGAAATAGTATGAGAAACAATCTGATTTGCATGTCCACAGTAATTGCTACTTAGGGTTTATATTCATTAAACTAGTCAGAAAAAGGGTTTGAAAGTATTTAGTAAACATTGATTTCATAATCTTGTATTTTTACTTTCTGAAAATCACACTTATCAACTTTTTGGCCTAATTTTATAACAGATATAGTTACATAATTTTATTTGATACCATAAATATATTTTAGATGCAAATAAAAATATAATGTTAATTTATAAACTTTATCTCTACACTCAAGTACAGGCACTAGTTATTTTTTAACTGTAAGCTTCCATCTATAAGATAATACTTCTGGAATCAGGGGTTATTCATAATTTATTTGCCAAAATAAAAGACGCTTATGTAAGATTTTATTGGTAGATAATCCATTCGGAAGAATTGCTAAAATTAATTATATCAGTGATATACATGACTGTGGTAGAGGCTTCTGGCAATAAAAATAGTTGATATGGCTTACTAATCAACAGCTTTATAATCCAATGGGAAAATAGGTTAGCCACAAACACTTTCATTAATGAAAGAGATAAGCACATATAATTCACCTCATATCATGATAAAATAATGTCTCACACAAAGTGCTTATTAAGGATGCTGTTCTAAGTGTTTTATACATATTAAGTAATTGAATCTTCATTACTCCACAAGATAGACATTGCCATTATTTTAAGCCTTTTAAAGAAAAAAGGCAACTGACGCTCAGAAAGCTTAAGTAACTTGTCCCAGGTCACACAGATAGAAATACTTGCTTGGAACTTGTGATATTTTATTCCAGTTTTAATGTCATTTTCCATGCCAATGTACTTCTTGTCAGTATCAATGTCATTGTATAACTGTATCCATTGAGAAGAAATTGAGAAAGGATTCACTGAAGAATTAGGCTGTGCACGCACGTGCGCGCGCACACACCCCCTAAGGCTTGTTACTGTAAGTGAATGAATACACAGACATGCGTATAACACATTTATTGTTACTTTGGGCTTACCTTGTACCAAACATAGTTTTAGCTATTTGCACATATTAATTCATTTAGTCCTTATAAAAACTCTATTAGTCACTTCTATTGCTAAATATACTGAAGCACAGAGAAGTTATGCAGACTTGCTAAGGTAACAGTATTAAAAAGTAGCTAAAAAATCAGTGTTAAAATGATACTTAAAACCAATTGTCTGAATATCCAAGACCTCAAGAAAGAGTATATACAGAAAACTGGTAAGTGAACCGTGTCCCACTTCCAAAATTGAATCTGACAGATAAAAAAGAGGTAACAAAATAACTATGAGATAGCAACCAGTGGTACAGAAGGTGAAAACCAGGAGTGTTCTTATCAGGAAAACCAAAAGAAGGGAGTGATTCCAAGACGACAGAGAGGTCAATTATGTCAAATGTTTCTGAGAAATTATGAAAGGATTAACAATAATAAAGATTGGAAACAGCAGTGGTTATTATGGTGAAACGGCAAAGAAAAAGACCGATGAGAGCTAAAGACAAACATGGGAGCAGTGGCATAAGGAAAGTTAATAAGGACAGTTCTTTCTAAAATTTTATGAAAGAGAAATGAAATAGCAGCATGAGGGAGATGTGAAGGCAGGGCTTTTAGAAGATGGCAAACATTAAAATATGTTTATATACCAGTGGAAATGATCAAAGGAAAATATAAAACATGCTATGTGAGAGATAAGAAGAAATATCAAGATTAGAGTCTATACTCATGCAAAACACCCAGCACAATTGTTAATTTTATGTGTGAGCTTGACTAGACTTCAAGTGTGCCCAGATATTGATTCAGGTATTTTTCTGGTTGTTTCTATGAGGGTAATTTTGGATGAGGTTCCATTTATATCCATAGACTGAATAAAGCATATTTCACTACCTAATGTGGGTGGGTCTCATCTAGTTAGTGGAAGGCCTAAATAAAACAAAAAGGCTGACCCTCTCCCAAGGAAAAGAGAGATCTTGCCTGATTGCTTTTGAGCTAAGACTTCAGCTTATTCCTGCCTTCAGACTTGAACTGAAACATTAGCCTTCAGACTGGAAAGCTATGCCATATGTTCTAGTTCTTGAGGCCTTCAAACTTGAACTGGACCTGTACCAGTGACTCCTTTGGGTCTCCAACTTGCCAGCTCACCCTGCACATCTTGGGACTTGTCAGCCACCGTAACCACATAAACCAATTTCTTATTATATACAAGAAATTTCTTATATAATAATAAATTGGTTCTCTGTAGAACTTTGACTACTATAACCAGAATCCAGAACACCAGGCTACAAATCCACCTAAGCTGGGCATTTGATTTTGGGTGCTTGAGCTCAGCTGACCATCAGACCAGACCAGACGAAAAACTGGCAGGAATGATGAGTCAGACTCTTCAAGCGTATCTTGCTTAATGTCATTTCCAAACTAGCAGAAAAGACATTCAACCACCACCATGAAGACCAAGAGTATAAGACAGTGTACATGGACTTCCTTTGTTCCTCGCTGAAGCGATAGTCTGAGCAGTTGGTGGTGAGTGAGGAGCATGAATGATGTCAGTACTCAGGAGTCTGCCATAGGTCTTCTAGGGAAATGTATGCTATACAGCAATGCATTGTGTATTTCCATTGAGCCTACCCAAAGGTCTCAGAGCATTAGGCAGAAAATAGCTAATTGCAGGGTTTCTTTTAATATTGTCATTTTGTTTCTTTTCATTCTGTTTTGTCTTTTTGTTTTCTTCCGAGTTGGATTTTCTAATTTATTTATAGTGGTTATTCATTTGTGTGATTACAAAACAAATTATAGCCATTTATTAAATTTAAAAACAACTGAAACATCAATTTCATACCATCATTCTACTGTCTATAACTTGTTGACTATTTCAGACTTCAGAATAATGTCCAAACTCTTACTATTGAATCCTAAATACATCAGTAAGGTAGGAATACATGTTTTTCTTAAATTAATTCAATTAGTTTCTTTTTCTTGCAAACAAATGAGCCCCAATATCCTATTATTCCAAATCATAGGCAGCAACAGAACATTATTTATTTTTTGTTTGCAGTTTGTTTAATTTCTTCAGTGGATGATATATCATCATAGTTGTTTTTTCACCATATTTTAATTTTTGTTTGGTTTTTGTTTTAATTAGTGGAAGGCAAAAAGAGATTGAGCAAGGGCAGCTACACGTACTGTAAAGAACAGGACCCTAGGGAGATAAATGGAGAAAAAAAAAAGACATTTCAAGAGTTTTTCTGTGTAACAAATTAATTAAACCTTACAAGAGTCTGTGAATTTGCTTTTAATTTCTATGAATGTTTAATGTATCTTATTCTGTATCTTTCATATTTCTATGTTTCCAACCTTTATAGTTGATGCTGTTTTATATTTATAGTTGATGCCATTTTAATTATTTGCTAACCAACTACAGCAGATTGTTTACACAAAAAAAAAGTCCTATAGAAAAGGTGACATTTGAAACTGGAAACATATTACACTGTAAGATTTATCTATGTTAGTTAATAATTATGGATGTTTATGTTTTAAAACAGAATAGAGGTACAAGAGCTACAGAGGAAGAGCTCAGCAGCAGAAATGAGATGGATTAGATAGCTCTAGAAATTGTCTGATTTAATACATAGTGTTCACCTAAGTTTAAAAATAATATTAGTCGACCTAAATTAATATTAGTCAATAGGTTCAGTTATCTTCTTTAAAAGATGAATCATCTTAATCCACTTGCATAAATATGCTACTATGATTAGTTTTTCCATGCACTGTAAAATATTGCCACAGTTTTAACCTCACACTAACCATAAATAACGCTTAAATGATGCTGTAATTTTTGCAATCTGGGGCTATTCACAGATGAGTTATTCAGTGAAAAGTGATATCTCTACTAAAGTAGTCTTGCCTCATTATCTTATTCCAAGATGAATGAAGGGGAGGAGCAGTGTTAATTTATATTGCTGCTATAGTTAAACTATTCTCTAATTTAATATTGTTTGATAAACTAAGAGTGAGATATTTGCAACAATCTGAAATTTGCTTTATATGGAAGAATTTCTTATAAGAAATAGAACATTTTTATTTGAACATTATTTAACAATGTAATAGAACATTTCAAATAAAAACATTCTATTACATTGTTAAATAATCTTCTAGAAGAGTGCAGTTATATTAAATAATTAAAACAAAATTGGAATATTACACAAACTTTGCATGTTTTGTGATGTAAAATAAAAGATGTAAGTTGTTTCTTTAAGATCAACACATACACATTCTAGTTTAAAGTGAAATCTTTATTACTAGCATTAGAAATGCAAAGGGATGCATTATTTAATTTGGAATGCTTTGAAAGATTGGTCTTACTGCAAATGTTCACAGCTCATGGTGATATGTTAATATCATCTTCCTCCTTAGGAAACAAGATCATTATCTGGCTCCTTGGGAGTCAATTCATGAAATCTTTAGGCACGTGGACCATTATAAAAGCATACACACAGGCAGGACACTCTGCAGACCCACAATCAATACACACTGACTACACATTTGACTAATAGATGGGCTTCCTACTTAGATCTCCTCAGGAGATTGCATTTGGTATTAAACAAGTGTGTTCCACCATGTTTTAGAAACTGATACTGAAAATATGAGTGAAAAATAGCATCCAAGAAACCATATCAGAAGGACCCTAATACAAGCCATCATTGTCTTTCTCCTTGACTACTGAAATTGTCTCTTAAATGTTCATTCTTAGTCACTATAACCAATTATCAAACAAAATTGTTTTAAAAACATGAATTGGATCATCTTATTCTCCTGATTAAAACTTTTCTCGTTTCTCATTGTCCTTTGCATAATAATTAAGTATTGCACAGTCTGCCTCTTGATTTGCTTTACCAGCCTCATCACCTGCTCTTCTCCTCCAGGTTAAGTGCTTATCTTTCTCTTTTGCCCATCTCATCCTAAATGTGGCATTCTCAGTGAAGTCTTCCATAATTCTCCACACGAACTTAAATGTCCTTACCATACACTCTCACAAAATCCTGTACATTTCCTTCATTTCAATGATTAATACTGTAACTAAAGGGAAACTCTTAGGATATCCATCTTCCCACCTCTTTGAAACCACATGCTCTCTAAAGGAGGGACACACCTGCTATTCAGGATAATATCCTAGAATAGTATCCAACACATTAGAGACACTAATATTTTTGAATGAAATAATTTTCAAAAAGTCTCAATTAGAACATTTTGCTTGCATATTTTAGCTCATTTAAATGGTTTCTTTATACATTTGTTTGTATTTTTCAATCTGCATGGGATAGCCATAGATACCTTCTGGATGACATTTGCTTTATGACTTTACCCTTAACTGGGTCTATTGGATGTACCATTCTTGGATTAAAACCTTCCACCTGGTGGAACTGCAACTTTCCCTCCTGGTGCTACTTGTGCCCAAGCTTTAGATTCTCTGGGGATAGAAACTATGTGCTATGTATCTTTTGTACCCCCTGCTACAGTTCACATGATAGGCAAACAAGAAATCCTTATATTAAATTAGGAAATGTTGCAGTGGGAAAATGTAAAATAGTCTAAATAAGTGTTTTCAAAAAACTTAGGTGGAATCTAGATATTTCTACCAAATTATTTGTTGTTTATAAATAAGTATAATGGCCTCACCAAATGATTGAATTAGAGTTGAGTGTAGTTTGCTTAAGAAAGACAGTTCTCAGGCCCATTTTAGAAACATGAATATTCTGAAAAGGGACAGAATAAGAAAAAAAAATGTAAGAGGTAAACTCACTCAGTCCAGAATATTTATTTTAGATGTCCCCTCAAACAAAAATACCAACATTTTCAAAGGACCACCTGGCCCTTTGAGGAGTAAGCATTTACACCAACAAAGGTATTTTCTGAACGGATGTTTAGCATGGTGAGAGATATTATTTAGAACTGACTCCAGATTGCTTCCAAATAGTGCAGAGTGTCTGGTATGTTTTAAAAGGAAGTTTTCTAGATTTTATAAAATACAGGATGATGTATTAATCTCATAAGACTGATATGTGCTAAGGTATATGAGTCGATTACAATATTCTAATAAACCATTTTCATGTAAGGCACACAATGAAAATGTGTGTGTGTGTGTGTGTGTGTGTGTGTGTGTGTGTGTAGTATCCTACTGGGGGATCCACATATATTTTTATGAGACCTTTAGTCACTGTCATCTTCTAAGAGAAGTGTTCACAAGTGAACCCTCAAATCTATTCTTAAATGGAACAGAGGCAAAAAAAAATTTCCTGTTTTTATTTCCTTTTTAGCAGTAGTTTATTCTTTATCAATTTTTAAAATATTTTAAAATCCAAACTTAAATTTTTAAGTAGGACAAAGAATGGGTGTGTTGTTCACTGACAGGCAAATTCCTCTATGAACAAAGCAGGTTATAAATAAACTGAGAAAAGGTGAGATAGACACAAAAGATCTTCTTTCTGCAAAGCATAGCATATTTTGAAAAACATAATCAAACTTGTTACAAATCTAGCATTTGAATTTTGCCCTGCCCTAGCAATTCTTTTTTATTATTCATTACTAAGCTGAGATAGTTAGAGCTGAAAAAAATGCATGCCTCTGGTTAGCCCCTAAAGACAAATATGTCTATCTAATAAATATGAGGTCCAGCTTTGGATCAATGAACTCGGAGCCAGGATTCCTACAATTAATTCATGAATCTTTGAATGATTTTTTCCATAGATCTAGGAAGAGCCACTTAAGCTCTTTATATCTTCACTTTGCAATGTGAATAACAACATGGCATATGCATTACTGGATCCTGTGCAATTTCTTTGCAAAAACACTTTAAGATACTTTGATATGAAGGACTATATGAAAGCAAATTAGTGCTGTTACTCATTTAGCTGTTTGTAAAACATAATGAACAAAGGAAAGTATGAGTTCATTTCATGCTATACAAGGGATGTTGGAAATCATTAATGTTGTCAGATTTCTCAGAGTAAACAATTTCAATCCCACAAGCAGTTGTCATTGATAGGGACATGACAATCTCTTAGCTCATATGTTTGCACACCCCTCACTATATTGAATCTAACCAGAAATTTGGTTTCTTGGGTGAAATAGCATAGAATATTCCATTTATTTTTCTTTGCCTTTTGTGTCTTATAAGCAATACATATTCAAATATACTTCATGTTATGGCTTCTAAATCCAAGAGAAAGGAGAAAGAAGGTTTATAAATCTTAGAATTGAACATAGATTCAACGTCAGTGCCCCCATTGGTTCAATAAAGAAACAATGTCATACATATTTTTAAAAATATTAGCCATTAATTGAAGTCAACTTTTGTCTAGTAAGATAATGTTCACTAATATGTGTTTTCTAATGAATTTTGTCAAATATAACTTTTGAGTTTCACTTCTCTTTTTGCCATTAAGTTAACTGAGGATATTTTTATATTCCACAGATGAAGTCCTTATGCAAAATCGAGCTTAACTATCTGATGCCTTGTTGAGAACATGTATCCCCACTTTCAAAGACTGCAAGCCATCAAGGATGTGTTGACCTTTTTTTCCCCTTAAAATAAACCAGAAACCTCGTGCCTTAACCAAGCACACTCATTGATCAGAGGGTTCTCTTAAATTGACTTGTCATCAGAGAAAACCTCATTTTCTTTCGTACTTCTTCCCTCTCTCCTCAATGAAGAGGTCACTGATGGGAACAAGAATATATCACAAAAAGTTTAGAATTTCTTCTTGGCCTTTTCAGAAAACCACATCCAAAGCAAGTTCACAAAACCTCACATTTCACAAAGATCCAGTGCCTTAAAATAGAAAACCAAGAAACTGCAGAGAATACCTCTTATATTTTTTTCAAAGAAACATTGTCTTCCAATATGAGAAAATTATAAGAATTTATAGTTTATGAATAATTGCAACTTTACCCTTCAGTGGTTTTATTTTTCTTCTAGAATGGCCATTTGTTCTGATTTACAGAGTTCAAGTTAGTAATTATGGATGTGGTCTGATTATATTGAATAGCATAAACAGGCCTGGAATAGATCTGTAACTGCTTGAGAAATCTAACAAATAAAAAAAAATCACTGCTTGAGAAATCTAACAAATAAAAAATCACTTTCAGTAGTTGATGCTTCTCCTTTTCATGCAGAATTATCCCTAAACTTGGCATTCTGATTTTTGTTTTTTTTTAGGTTAGGTTGTTACTTTTTTTTCTAGAATGTAATATTAATTTTCACATTGAAGATGCAGCAACATCAGTATAAGATTAATTGATTTTAGAAGAATAGATTTAAGAATTAAGGACACATTTTATCAAATAGACCCAGGAAGAATTAAGAAATGATCCAACCACTATGTTTTGGTAGCACTTCCACACATCTATGTACTTCAGGTTTAGTAGAGTTCTTCCTCCGTAAGGGTCACAGTTTTCTGTTAGCCAGTCTATTTTGTTCACCACTATATCCCCAGCACCTAGAACAATGCCTGGAACAGAGGCACACTTGAATAGTATTAAATGAATGAATAAATGAGTGATTCCTCCTAATCTTCAGTTTCTGAAATAGTAAAATATTTCCTTAACCAAATTAGTGTTTCTCACTATTCCAATTTACCTTGCTTCTGAATAACAATAAATGATTCTCTTTCTTGGCTGTTGGTTTAACTAGATCATTCCTATCAAGGGTTATTCATTACATTACAAATTACTGTTTCAAAGTCCTATACCAAGGATTTCTCTGCCATCTAAATTTTTTCTCTCTCAATCTTTTTTTCTTTTAGCCTTTGCTATCTTGCCTGAAAAAAATTAACATATAGATTTTCCAATTTTCTTTAGATTTTCACATTTATAAAGAATGTATTTCTTGTACATCTTTTATGATATCATTATTTGATATATTTAGTAGCTCCTAAAATCCCATTTTTACCTGAAGATTATCTGGGACAATTTTTAAATAAAATTTTTCCTGTCTACTCTCCTCTAACATACAATAGTCTATAGTTATATATAGATAAGTAATCACATGCTTATCTATTTGTTTAATATTTCTTGCTCAATTATAGCCTATAGCTAGGAAACAATGAAAATATCAGAGCAGGCCGGGCACGGTGGCTCACGCCTGTAATCCCAGCACTTTGGGAGGCTGAAGCAGGCAGACCAGGAGGTCAAGAGATTGAGACCATCCTGGCCAACATGGTGAAACCCGTCTCTACTAAAAATACAAAAATTAGCCGGTGTTGTGGCACGTGCCTGTGGTCCCAGCTACTCAGGAGGCTGAGGTGGAAGAATCGCTTGAACCCAGGAAGGCGGAGGTTGGAGTGAGCTGAGATTGTACCACTGCACTCTAGCCTGCTGTCAGGGAAAGACTCCAACTCAAAAAAAAAAAAAAAAAAAGAAATGTCAGAGCAAAAGAGTTAATTGGATATAATGAGAAATAAATTATACTTTCATGAATTAGAGCCATAATATCTAAAACTATTAAAGTTTTAATACAAATTTCTTTCCTTCATTTGTCTTATTAACTTAGCATTGGAAAACTGATTCCTTGATTGCTTATGAAGACAAAAGAGAAAAGAAGACAACATCTATACTTCTTTCCCAATAAGAAATAGATAGTATAGGATAAAAAATATCCAGTCATAAATAATAAATGTTATCAAAGAAAAGAAAATGGGAAAGGTTTTTATTGGCGTCTCAAATTATAGCAGATAGGTAATGAGAACTTTCTGGTCCTCAGTCTTCTCACCCATAAATTAAGAATAGTACTGTCAAAACTATCATAACACAAAATTTCAGCATGAGTTCTTGAAGTAGACTCTGTAATACACAACTTCACAAGTACTAAGATACTTATCAGAAAACATACCACGTATTTTGTTGGCCTTTATTTCTAAATTTCTATTTGGTTTGGTGGGAAGACTGCTGCTATCACTTTCAATTAAATCTTACATTAGAAACTTTTATTTAAATTAAGTTAGTGCAGAAATCAAGCGCACAGCTTGGGAATTAAAGCTACCACTGCTGACATCTACGATCTGCCACTCTCTGGCAGATGTCTGGCTGATTAACCTTAGGCCTTAGAACTGTTTTGTTGTTATTGATGTTCTATGTTACTACTACTGATATAAGTATTTTGTGAATTTACTAGATTTTTTTTCTAATTCACTTTTACTTTTTCTAACATATCTCAAAGAAATAATCAAACATTATACAAAGATTGAGCTTCCCTCTAAATCAGGAAAAACTCTGCATATAAGAGGGGATCCATTTATTCATTCCTGTCAAATTAAAATTAAATCACTCCTAGTTTTTAATAGGTTAATCAGCAAACATGTGGAATTGGCTTCTTGTGCTTGAAAAGCTATGCGGAACACCTGACATTCACAGCCTCTCCAGTTACTACCTAAGTAATAACTTCCAGGAGAATCTTTGCAGCTGTAGTAATTATTATGAAAAGCCACCAAAATGGCTTATCTTGCTAGAAAGTAGAATATAAGAAGAATAGCATTCGATTTGGATCCACAGAGATCTTGATTTAAATTCTAGGTCTGCCTCTTGCTTGCTATGTAATCTGAAGCAAGCTACTAAAACTCTTAAAGACTTTCTCTTTTTGTGAAGTGGTAGTAATACTTTCCCTATATGACCACTATGATTTCATAAGGTAATGTCCACAAAGTTTGGGGCTTGGCAAATGGTTAATATCTAATTATGTTTTAAAATTTTTTCTTACTTTCAACCTTTATCTTAAGGTATGATTATGGATTCACCTATGTGAATGCTTTCAAAACAAGATAGCAAACTTGTTCACTGAATGACCATAAGAATAAAAACCCTGAAACTTTGCAATTGCCAAATGACGTACATTATTAGGAATCAAACTGACTTCTGTGAGTTCAGAACAGGAATCTATATTTTCCCAAAGTTGTATTTCTCAAATTTTAAAACAATTTTGAGTAGTAACAGGAGAAACTAATACAAGATAATTAATCTTTAGTTTTAGTCTTACCCTAGCTTTGTCAATTAAGGCAAGATAAAAGTTTCCACTTAAAAAGCATGATGATTTGGTAACACAAATTGAGTCTCTGCTTAAGGCTCATTAAAGATGAATTTTGCTAAGACTCTGTAATCACTATTTTCTCTATGTTCTCAGTCTTCAGAGTCCTATTAAATGTCATGGTTGAGGTTCCAAGGCTAGACACTGACTCCACTGATATTTGAGCCAACCTCTAATTTCTTATTTCAGCATTTTATACTCCAAAATATTATTCAATCATAAATATTTGTTGCATTTCTAACAGATGCAATAAAGTCTAACATTATCTGTAATCAAATATCAGTTGAATCAGTGGAAAATGAAACTTATCTTTGCAATCAGCATTTTATAAAAACAAAGCAATAATTTATTTTGATTTGAAATAAATACCTCTTTAACATGAGTTTCTCTTGAGAAATGTGGGATCATTATTAGAAATATGAATAATTCTTGAATAATTCTTTTGAATACACATAAAAGATTTATTTATAGTATCAAAAATTGGCAAATGTTCCCATATTAGGTTTATGGAATATTTCAGCCCATGTTTAAAGTATTTCCAATTCATAAAACCTAAAGCAAGAAATTGTTTGCCAATAACTTCATTGCTTAATTTCATTCTTCTATTTACATAAAGGTAATGCATATGTGTTTGATACATTCACAGTTAAATCACTTAAATGTTGCTTTTAAAATTATTTACTTTGTTCTTACGTAATGTCTTTCTTTTGTGGAGCTCAAAGCACTCTATAAATGTTAATGGGCATTTTCACAATACCCTTATGAGGTAGATGGTAATGAGTTCTGTGAATTTCACTTATGTCATTTTTCGAGGGACCAGGGAAATGTTAACACATAAGAAAGTGTTCAGTCTTAGTAGTGTTAGGTCATAAGAGATATGTGTGATATAATATTTCAGACTTCACTCTGGTTCTTTGTTTACAATAAAAATGATTTTTAAAGATAATACAAAATTGATTATGATTACATGGGGGTAAGAGAATCTATTTTTTATTCACGCCCGCTCTCTCTCTTTCCTTTACTGTTGTTAGTCACATCCACTAGTCTTTCTCATCTCTCAACTTTCCACAGACTAAGAAGGTAGCTGCTAATAGCTCTCCTTTAAAAGTATCTCCTGGAAAGATGCTCTCCCCTATAGTTTGGAAAGAAAAAAAATCAAGCTGAATAGACATTTAGTGACAAAGTTTCTGAATCTAACCGAAAATCCACATTTATGAAAATGACAAAAATAGTAAGACCTTTTTATACTTGGTGTTCCCAATCTACAACCTACCATGAACCAGGAATTCAAGAAAATATTTATAAATTGCACTAAATTTATTACACTCCAGTTGCTCCAACGTGCCTTTAATATATAAGTTAAATTGATAATTAGCATATTTTCTACTTAGAGAATGTAAATGGTTACTTCACTCTGAGTATTAGGAGAATAATATTAGGAAAAGTTAGCAGAATCTTACAATTGTCGCCTTACAAGAAATGAAAGATTGGTTCCTAAATAATATGTAGACTCTTATGGAAAAACAGAACATAAGATTTTCTACTTTGTAAATTTGACTTAAGGAAAATGCAATCTTGAGCATAAACGAAATCCAAATCAGGTGAGCTATAGTTGTGATTGTCAAGTAAAGAAAGGGATGGGCAATCACTGAACTAGTGCCCAGAAAATATTTCCCCCTTCACAGGAGGCAAGTGACACAATCAGCCATTCAGGAAATCTGAAGTTGCTGTTACCTTGCACTAAAGTAATTACTGCAAATAAAATAATGCTCTGAAATTAATGGTGATATTTGACATAAAACTGAATTTTCCAGGCCTCACCAGGAGGATTTCAACAAGTTGGCTAAGGAATACTGAAGGACATCCAATCACTATCTCCATACTCTGCTGTGATTTTTGAATCACTCTCAAATTATCCTTTGTTAGCAAAAAAAAGTTAAAATACATTCTATGGATATGATGTTTTTTTATTCTTGTTGTCCTTTAAGTACAATATTTCTATATGTCCTTGTATGAGCTCTATAATAGAAACATTTTACATACAAAATAGGGAAAAACTAATACACACTGGGAGAAAAATACTTAGTGAACACTTAGGCCATCTCATTGTCATCAAATTTCCTGTAACAATTTTTATCATAATATTGCCTTTTTTCATGAATGACAAAACTGAGGTTTACTGTATTAAGTAACTTGACCGTGGTTACAAATCTCAAAAGTGCCCAATTTTGAATCAGATCCAAAATTGCCTGACGTTAGAATGTGTGACCTTACATGCGTATCACTGAAACTCAACTTATTGCTGAAGTTTCTGTAAGTAAAATGAATCTGCAGGAGAGAAAAATTAATCAACTTTTAAATTTTAACTGTATTAGTTAGAAAAAGAAAATAATTGGCTTTTTACTAAGTTGTAACAAATTATCTCAGGAAAAAAAAAAGATGCTGAATTATAACATTTAAAAAGCTTGGAAATTTATTTTCCAGTAGAAATTTTACCTAAAAAAAATTTACTGTTTTCAGTTCTTGACAGTATAATTGGGCACACATCAAAATATCATCAAGGTTATTAGAAGCCACTGCTATGATGAAATAAGATAACAACTAATTTTGCTAAATGGAATCAACAAGGTCTTTAAACACAATTATATTTAAGTCATAATAGGACTGCCGAGCTGTTTTATGAGGCAATAATCTGGTTCCCGTGTGGATAAACTATAAGGCTGAAGGCTGGTCAGAGTTTTGCAATAAGAGAAGTGGATTCTTGCCTCATAAAATCATTCAGCACTTTTCTCATTGTGATTATTCTACAAGTCTTCAAGAATTCACTTTTAAATAAGTGTCACTACACAAGTGCTTATGTAGCAAGAAAACTATGAAAACGAAAGTAATAGAGGTAGATTGTGCCCTTTGTAATTATAATAAAAGACACATCATCTTTAGCCCCAGAGAAAGTAGTTGTCCATAATGTAATAAGGTAGCTAGTCTAAATCTTTACGATTTCTTGGATTTTAAAGAAATCTTTAATTTTCTATTATTTTTTTGGTCAGCAGTCTCCGCAAGGGGGAATGCAGTGGTCTTCTATGCTGGTTTATCTTAGAATCATCTTCACAAAGAGGACCCAATATTCATACAATTCCCATTAGAAAAGAATATGCACTTCCAGTTCTTTGTTCTATTCTGATTATGTCCCTTACAGGAACCATGTTAGTTAGAATTGAACTGTTCTTTTATTTTATTAATATTCATTATTTGATAATTATCTTTAGTTACTATTTTTTCAGTATATTTTAGCACACAGAAATATGGCTTAGGCATAAGAAGAATTTAATACATGTCACTCAAAATAGCTAAATGGCCTTTACTATATTTCACTGTCAAATAGAATTTTCTATTTCTATAAACAGAAAAGGACTATACAACCATGAATCTATGATCCAAAAGGTGTTTTTCTAAGGAATATACATTTAACTAAATGTTAATTTTTTTTTTCAAAATTTTCTGTTTTTGTCATGTGAAGGTGTAATTTCCTTTTTCTCACTTTCTTCAACATAACGTTAAAAATACAAATACAAACAAAGTTGATATTTAATAAAACCTAGCTATATGTCAAGAGTTCCTGTGTGAGTGTGTCTCTATGTGTGAGAGAAAGTGTGTGTGTGTGTGTGTGTGTGTGTGTGTGGTGTGTACGTATTTGATTTTCAGAGCAACCCTTGGAAGCAGTAATAATTATTCCCATTTCAGATAATGAAAATGTGGTAAAAAGGTAAAGTCATCATACTACATTAGAACAAGTAAAATTCAATCTAAGCAAGTTGACTGTAGAGCCTATCCCTTGAAATTATAAAGACAAACACATTCACAGTTTTATTGTATTTTTTAATTGACAAATAGCAACTGTATATATTTATGGGGTACAACATGAGGTTTCAATACATGTATACATTGTGGAATGATCAAATCAGGCTAATTTGCATGCTTATCATCTCAAATATTTATTATTCTTTGTGGTGAGAATACTTAAAATCCTGTCTTTTAGCTATTTTGAAGTAGTATGTACATTATTATTAACTATAGTCACCTACACAGTGGAATGTCAGCCTTAGAAAAATTAGCATAGATTTAAACCAGCAAATTTTGTCTCAGAAATTATATTTTCAGTTACCCCACATTTATTTCTTGCAAAGAATGGTTAATGAAAATAAAATGTATGTGAGATTGAAAAGCAGAAATAAAAATATCTAGAATGAGAAAGAGTACCAAATGCAAAGGGTATACAATGTGAAAAAGATAAAAACAGAATGATGTCCATGCTTTCATTACCAGATCACAGAAAGATGAACATGAACTGATGTATCCATTGTACCTCATCCCTCCAAGAGTCTGTTACTGTTGGTAAGGCATGTATATATAAATTAAATTACAAAATGGACATGGCCAAATACCAAGTAAATAATCTAGAATATAAGACAAATTGATAGAGTCTAGAGAAAAAAGACACTTTCTCTCGCTCTCCATATATATATACATATATATGTCATTTACTTATATATGTAAAAATGGTAAAAATAGAAAATAAAAGTAAAAACAATATGTATGTATATGTACATATGTTATATATAAATATATATGAAAGTAAACAGGGCAAATAAACTAATATCTCATAATTCAATTTAATTACTTGTCTTTTTGGTGGGAGGATATAATTTCTGACATATTAATTGTTGCACAATGGTAGATATGTTTGTTCAAAATTTCTAGGTACCTTTATAAGAAAGACGTAGGATTATAATACAAAACACAAAAACAAACAACAAAGAAAAACTACTCAATCACCAAAAGAAATACACATTAATATAAAACATTAAATTCCATATATAAGACAAAATAGAGTAATAAAAAGAAAACCAGGTTAAACTCCCTTTTAAAGACAGAGAATCACAAAACAGTTAAAGAAGAGAAAAAATATCTATTCATATGCCAATTAATTTTTGAACAGGTTCTAAAAAAACCAGGAAGATTGATAACAAAGAGATGGGAATATATGCAAAGTCAGATATGAACACAAAGAAAGCCAATGTAACAATATAAAGGAGAGATAAAATGAAATTCAAAGCAAACAACAGGACAAAAAAACATAGTGCTGAAACACTCAATTACACATCTAAAGCACCCAATCACACTAGCTAAAAGATACTGCTAAAACACCAAGTCACACAGAAACTCAAGATGTGTTAAAGTTTTTGTTTACTAACAGCAAATTCTAATGGTTTCCATGTATAAACACTTTATTTTATCTCCCAGGTCTTCAGGTTGGCTGGGACAGCTCTGGTCCAAGTTAGTTGCATGTGTTTCTCCCATTCTGGAACTAGCAGTTACACTAGTGCTGCTGGCTCTACTGCCAAAAATAAAACATGCAAACATATGTAAAGTCTCCACTCCTGTCACATCCTCATAATCCATTAGCCAAAATAGCACATGGTTAATATCAAATCAAAGTCACATGGCCAATAGTGTTGATGTATGTATCTAGACTAAGGATGACATGAAGAATTGGAAACAAAAATCCACTTGCGATGGTTAATATTGAGTGTCAACTTGATTGGATTGAAAAATGCAAAGTGTCCAGGTGCAGTGGCTCAAGCCTGTAATCCCAGCACATTGGGTGGCTGAAGCAGGTGGATCAGTAAGTTAGGAATTCAAGACCAGCCTGGCCAACATAGTGAAACTCCGTCTCTACTAAAAATACAAAAATTAGCCAGGCATGGTGGTGGGCACCTGTAGTCCCAGCTACTTAGGAAGCTGAGGTAGGAGAATGGCTTGAACCTGGGAGATGGAGGTTGCAGTGAGCCAAGATCAGGCCACTACATTCCAGCCTGGGTGACACAGTGAGACTCTGTGTCTAACCAAAAAAAAAAAGAAGAAAATTACTCCTGGGTGTGTCTGTGAGGGTGTCACTAAAAGGAGATTAACATTTGAGTCAGTGGACTGGAGGACACAGACCCACCCTCAATCTGGGTAGGCATATCAGCTGCCAGTGTGGTAGGATAAAAGTAGGTAGAAGGACCAGACTGGCTAAATCTTCAGGCCTCCATCTTTCTTCCATGCTAGATGCTTCCTGCCCTTGAACATCGGACTCCAAGTTCTTCAGCTTTTAGACTCTTGGACTTAGACCAGTGATTCGACAGGAGCTCTCAGGCCTTTGGCCACAGAATGAAGGCTGCACTGCCAGCTTCCCTACTTCTGAGGTTTTGGGAGTAGGACCAGCTTCCTTGCTCCTCAGCTTGTAGACAGCCTATTGTGGGGTTTCACCTTGTGATCGTGTGAGTCAATGCTCCTTAATAAAATCCCTTTCATATATACATCTATCCTATTAGTCCTGTCCCTCTAGAGAACCCTAATACACAACTCTACCACAGTCTACCTTCTTTGTCACAATTACTCACTTAATGCTCACAAAATACATACCTGTCTTCCTGAGATACCCCAAGAGTCTATACAATTATCCAACTGGCTCAAAATTCAAAACCTCATGATTTAAAAAAAAAAAAAGCCAGGTCTAAATATGACTCCTCTTGATTCAGAGAAGTACTAATATCTAAATATGACTCCTCTTGATTCAGGGAAGTACAAACTAATATAAAGAGCAGACAAGTAATCTTTCATTGTTCGATGATGAAGCAAGTATTGGATAACATTTTTTTTTAATTAAACAGTTGAGGAGAATGGGAAGAATATAAAAGGTACTGGTTTATAACAACTCAGATGTCTTCTTGGGCAAATATTAGCAGGTCCTCCCACTCTGGAATAGGCCTAGTTTTGCCTCCTAGGTGTAAGTCCCCATTCTAATGTTCTCTTTGCAACCATCATTATCATCATCCCTACTTAGCAGCATCTGATAAGAACAAGGGAAAATACATTTTCTCTGGCGACAGTAGAGTTTTTCCAGTCTGCTTTCTGCCTGGTCAAAGTTGCAGGCCAGTTGTCATTTTCAGTCTTCACAGTCACAATTTCTTTTTAATCCAGAATGGTAGTAGAGCTCTTTAAAAATTGTATTTTAGTATTTTAAAACAAAATCCCAATCAATTTTGTATGCCAAAATCACATCCACAGTTATTTTTGAGACACCTTTTCAAATGCAGCTCATAACAACCAACTCATGCTATCAATATTCTGCCATGAAATCTTTTTGTCTAACTTCATTAGGCTCATTTTCTGCCTTCCATGTTATCATTGTGATAGGTTTACCAGATTATTGACAATTCTGTAACAAAATTTACCATTTCTTCATCTTCCTATGATAGTTTCATTGTTCTCTTACCCAAAGACATTGCCATGTACGTTTAGTGTTTTTAATATTAGCATGATGGTCTGGCTATGGTTTGTTTGGCTCTGCCAAGCATCATGTTGAAATTTGATTCTCAGTGTTGAAGGTGGGGCCTGCTGGGAGTCATTTACATCATGGGGCTGGATCCCACGTGAATGGCTCGGTGTTATTCTTGTGGAAGTGAGTACTCAGTCTTAGTTCCACAAGAACTAGTTGTTGAAAAGAGCCTGGCACCTCCTTCCCCTCTCTCTCACTTCTTGTTCTTGCCACACGGTGGACTCCCTTTCACCTCTTCCATGAACGGAAGCAGCTTGAGGCCCTCACCAGATACAGATGCTGGCATCAGGCTTCTTGTATAGCTTGAAGAACTGTGAACCAAATAAACCTTTTTCTTCATAAATTATCTCAGATATTCTTTTTTTTTTTTTTTTTGAGACAGAGTCTCACTCTATCACCCAGGCTGGAGTGCAGTGGTGCTATCTTGGCTCACTGTAACCTCCGTCTCCCATGTTCAAGTGATTCTTGTGCCTCAACCTCCCGAGTAACTGGAATTACAGGAGTGCACCACCACATCTGGCTAATTTTTATGTTTTCAGTAGAGACGGGGTTTTGCCATTTTGTCCAGTCTAGTCTTGAACTCCTTACCTCAAGTGAGCCACCCACCTCAGCCTCCCAAAGTGCTGGGATTACAAGTATGAGCCACTACGCCTGCCCAGATGTTTCTTTATAGCAACACCAACAGATAAATTAGTAGCCCAACCCAGAAACCAATTTCTGTTTTAGTCATGTTTCTGCTGCAATAATACAAAATAAAACCCCCAAAATATCAGGGGCTTACAACAATTATCTTTTGTTTTTTGATGTTAGGTCTGATAGTTATCTGGGACATGATATTGCAGGCAGAGAACAGATGCACAAGATCTTAAGCCAATCATACAAGTATATTTACTTCCTTTATTTGTGCCCATTCTCTAGTAGTTCATTGCAAAAGAAAGTCACATGGCCAGAGATATATATTGCACTTACTTTGAGTAAGTGCAAGACCATATGAGAAAGAGTATAAAGGTATTAACCTTTTATAAGGAGGAAGTGAAGAATTGCAATAAAAATATAAATTCTAGAAAGAATTGACAAATCCAGTATCATGGTAGAAGACTCTAACAAATATTTGGTCAGAATAAAAAAATTAGGTTGAAAGATGTAAGAATACTGAGAACATATAAGATGTAATTAACTCAGTTTATTTTATATAGTTAAGATAATACATATTTTTCCAAACAAAAATTATAAAATTAAATGTAACCGTATTGTAAGAAAAAAAAGTAGCCATACCTTCAAAAATCTAGAAATCACAGAAGCCATGTTCTTTGAATATGAATATACTAAATGTTGACCAAAAGGGAAAGCGAGTAAGTAGGCAATTGAATACATTTGGAAACCAACAAATAACTACCTAAGTAACTACTAGGCCAAAGAAAAAATGTAAATGGAAATTATACTGTATTCAGAAATGACCCACAGTGAGAAGACTCATATCAAAACCAATTACTGGAGTGAGAACATCTCTCAGTGGCAACTGTGTAATCATAAATGCATTGTTTTGAAAACAAGGTAGGCTGAAAAAATCAAAATAGGCTTTTAACTCAAGAAGCTATAACTAGAATAGCTAAATTAGCCCAAATAAAATAAAAGAAATTAATGAGGACATAAGCTAGAACTTAATGAAACAAGGAACAACAGTGGACTTGATCATAAAATCAAACCTATATTATTTACTGCTTAATACATGCTTATTTGAAAAATCCACATTAACTAGAAATGTAATGGGAAAATGCAAATTCACTAAAATGTGCTGAAATGTATTCAACACTCATTAAGAACATTTTTAAAAAACAGATTTCCTATTTATCCTTCAAAGATAGCATAAAATCAACATGGACAATGGATTTAAAAACTGTTATACACAAACATATAATCAAAAGTAGAGACCACCCCACATTTAATCATAGCTATGAGAATTAAAAATATTAGAAAGTTAACTAAATTAGTAGTATACTTTAAAAATGACAGATTATGATCAAGTATGATTTATCTCAAAACATACAAGGATGGCTCAGCATTAAAAACTGTGATTTTAAGTTTAAGTTTGTAGCATGTATGACCATTTAAATGTCAAGAATTCAATAAAATTAAAAAATGATTTTAAAAGGAAAACTACCCCACATCTCTTTTCATATGCACAGAAGCATGTGCATACACACACACAACAAGACAATAGAAGAAAACTTACTTTTAAAGGGCATTTGGTAGAATATGCAATTACAACAATTAAGAATAAAACATTGAAAGCATTTTCATAAATAATGAGATAAGCATGCCTGTTATAGCAACAGTCCAAAAAAGTAACAAAAATGATTTTCTTTAAAATATAAATGAAAGTATCAACACCTAGAATTTAATCTAATACATTGCGCAAAACTAAATGAAAAATCTATAAAATCTAAATAAAAAGAGAACCGTATTCTTAGAAGACACAATTCTAGAAATATAATATCAAAGTAATCTACTAATTCAGTGCAATTCCAAACAAAACTCTAAAATAATACTTTCCATGTTTGATAAGCTGATAATAAGATTGTCTGATATATAAAATGCTAATAATACTCAAAAAAACTTTAAAGAAAAATAATGTGAAGTTCTCATTGAATCTGTTAGGAAATCATGCCAAAAAAAAAAATCATTGTAGTTCTGTTGAATAGAATAGATTCAGATTTTTTGATAGAATAGAATAGAGGAAGAAGTTCCACTTATAAAAAGATGAAGTTGGCATTTCAAAAAACATTTTAAGGGAGTCAAATTCTTTTGTGACATTATCCGTTTGTAAAATTTATACAAAATATACAGAAAATTTTCCTCAGATGTATTTGAACAACATGTATAAAAGTAAATTCTTAATACTTAATAAAAATTGAATATATTCATAATTTTTGAATAGAGACTATCTAAAGGGATTTAAAACAAAAAGATATAAATATATAAGGAAAAAGTTTTGTAGATATTGCTACTGAATATTTTAATATGCTGTATCACCAAGACATATTGTTAAAAAGTTAAAAAAAAAGTGAGAGAATGTAAGCATTTTCTACATGTATATCCACCTCTTAAGAGAAAAAGAAATTCAAACAACTTTTTATCAGACTTACAAAATTTTTAAAATTTTCCAATATCTAGTGTTGGCAATGGTGTGGGAAAATGAATCCTGCCTTGTAGTTTTGACTTATGGTCTTTCTCTTGACAATAATTTGTTGCAATTGCTAGATCCAGAAATTCCTCTTCGAGACTCTATTATAGAAAAACAATCACATTTTAAGCAAAGAGACACGTAAAAAAATGTTCACTGTAATACAGATTGCCTTGACAAAGAATGTAAAACAAGGCAAATGCCTATCACTTGGGGAATGGTTAAATAAAGTATATCAATAAATAAATAGCATGTGGTCATTAAAATAAATGACATAGATCTATAATACTAACCTTGAAACATGTCCTTGATATATTGCTAACTGTAAAAAGCAAGTTGTAGACAAATATGTATAGCATGACCCATTTCTTAATGATATACAGAGCTATACAGGTATTGTGTGTGTGTGTATGTTCGTAAGGGTGCATATATACTTCCTACAGTGACATTAGAGTAGCAGAGTTTCATTTATTTAGCAAACATTGTTTCATTCGTTTACATAACAAACATTAAGTTTGCTAAGTATGCTATAAATTTAACTTGTTAAAAATGTTTTTTAACAAATGATTTACATTTCCATTTTTTATGTTGATAAGTTTTATCCCCTTTTATCAATTAAAACAAAACTGTAACTTCTATTGTGCAAAAGCAGAAGGCAGGAGTTTCCTATGTTCTTTAGAAGACTTCAATTTCATTATAAGAAGAATATGGTAGTTTCATTTAAAATCTGATAAACAATATTCGTATCACTAATAATAACCTATGAGACTGAGACACCAATTGAATAAATATGTTCATTTAGAGGCTTTTTAAGAAATGATCATTGCAGGATATTTACCAGATCATTCAATTAATAGGAAAATATGTATTATTCAGGGAGGTTTTTTTTTCTGTAATATAATTATGCCTATCTCAAAGTCAGGGCCTCAGAATTTAGCCATTAAAACATTGATCACTGTGTATAATTGCTTTTTGTTAAATTATAAAACAAATGCTCTTCATATGACTTCCTTTTTAACGTCTTAAAATACCATTCCTTGAAGTGGATGCTAGTTTTACGAACAAAAGCCCTTATGATGTTTCTGTGTAACTTTCTGTGTTTGTGTTTTCTGTCACATTAAAAGTATACTTTAGAACTTAAGAAAGGGTTAAAATTGCCACATTTTCCAAAAGAGAAAATTTATGATATGCTGAGAAGGCTAAATGGACTCAATAGTTTTGCTAATATTCTGCTATTATCCCTATAGAACTAAATGAGGAAAACAAGTTGGAGGTTATCACAGAAGCTGCTGTAGTTAACACACTGCAGATGAAGCCTGACATTTTATTTCATGCAGGACTAACCAAAACATGCAGTGTTGCTACTATCTTCTCCCCATCACCACTTTCCTCATCCTAGGGCCCAGCTCCTATGCCAATGGCATAGGAGGTATCTCCAGGAAATCACAATTCTCTTTTCTTCTCAGCTCGAATTCAGTCTCAGAACCATTCTTACCACAACATTTCAGGCAGTTATCAATGATTATTTGGAGTTGACATACAGGGGTGAACTATAATTGCCATTTCTGTCCTACTCGAACACTCATTTTTAACTGCTTTTCTGCTCTTCTTCTCTGAGCAAAATCAGACATATTCCTTCTGACTTTGCTCCCATTTTTCACATTGTGTGCATACAAATCCTCATCCTCTTTCAAAGCCAATCTCATGTCTCACTTCCTCCAGGAAGCCTCTCAGACAAGGGCCACTGTGACCTCCAACTCCTCTGAAGGCTTCCTTCAGGTTTCTCATGTGTAATAGCGAGTTGCCATCATCAAGAACTTAGATAATTCTCTAACTTACAAATATATGTACCATTATTACATGGAATACGCTCTAAACAAAATTTAGTAACAATAAATGGTGACACCATTAGATTTCTAATGATTCTTAAGTACAGGTTAAAGATAATACTGAAGCTGAGTATTTTTTCCAACTAAGACTAAATGCTTTTAAATTTTTTTCGAAGGAAGACTATGCTGGAACAAGAATTTAAAAATCATCAGAAATACAAAAGCACAGATAACATTTCAGAACTTTTAGACAGAGAAAAACACATGCCATCTATTCCAATCAGATTTAATATTCAAATCTAATTAGAAAATTGTTACTATATACATTATATAACAAAATGACTTCAGCTGATTGCCAGTGAGAAATACCCTTTTAATCCTCCTGGCATAGAACATGAAAGCTTAAAATTTACTTCCATTGGTGAATATCTGTTCAGTCTAAACAAATTCTACCTATGAAATTCATTATCATATATATTGCAAAGCCATAATAGTGCCATCTAGTCCAATGAAGAACAGAAATAAACTTTATTTCAAGAAGACTGTCAAAATTTAGGAGTGATGGAGATTTCAATGGTAAGAAATTGCATAATTCACATATTTTGACATTTCAATGAATTTAAGTGCTATTTAATAAACTGCCAATAATTTACTATTTTAAAATTAAGAATTGATACTATAATTTATTACATTTTATATTATTGTTTCACAATAATATAGACGATCATGTACCACAGATGTTCTTTTTTATAAATAACTTTATGTAAAAAGCCACAATTTTCAAAAAGTTTAAAACGTGACTCTCATATAAATGGAGAATTAACACATGCCAAAGACATATTCAACTCATTGAGGAAACAGCAAAATAGTAAAGCCAATTCCAAGAGTATTTGTGAAACAGAAATGTACATAGTTAATGAGGAAAGTGATACTGAAGTAAGTTTGCTAAGTTAAACAAAAAACTGGTTAATATCCTACAGGGCCATAAAACAGTAAAAACTAATATCAATTTCTATGCAAGACAGAAATGATTTGAAATTCTACTGAACAAAATACATCAGTTAGTATAAAATTTCACAAAATCTAGCTCTTAATCAATAGAACATCAAACCAAGGCACAGAGGCATGTCTCCTAAGGAATAATCCTTAGAAAGGCCTATAGGAAAATGCTCTAGTATGATATTGAAAGATATACAGTCATGCTTATAACTTATTTCCAAATTTTATATAATTTTTTATTGAAGAAACGTCACTTGATGACCTCATTTTTTCCCTTTTTGCTTACTTACATCATCAGCATTTTCAGTTTGTTTTTCATGTTGGGGCAATCTTAATTGCTCGCCCATGCTCTCTCCCTCTCTCCATGCAAGCACCCTGAAATCTTTTGGTTTTTTTTTTTCATCATCTTATGAGAATTGTTCCATATGTGGAAGAGTAATCTACAAAGAAACTTATGTGGATCTGAGAATGCTTGACTCATCTTGCTTGGCTCCTGCCACCACTTCTGAAATGTCTCAGCAAAATTATGATTTACTACATATATTGAATCTTTATTACTTCTAAGTAGTACAAAGAACGTCTTATAAATTACAGGGTAAACCATAGTGCTTTGTTAGGCATCATTTTTTTTCTCATCTTCAAAATAATTTATAATATAATAAAGATGGTCATTACTAAATATGTTATGCTTGAATTTGCAGGCAACATGTCTTTCAGGATAGGAACAAAAAATGGAAGAAGCCATTGTATGCCTTTACAGTTAATACATCTATGTGAATGAGTAAGTCAAACTGTCCAATTTTTTTTATTTGGCACTTTTAATCCCTATACCTCTCACAGAGAATGAGAAAATTTTTCTATAAGAAATTACCACTGGCTTCTGGCTTTAATTTTTCCACATTTGCTTGAGGGAGGCAGCTAATTCCAAAAAAAGTATCATCAACTAACGTTATGCAGGTTGGGCTTTCTATAAGGCTGCCTTCTGGGTATTTGGGTATAGGGGAGAGAATGCTGAAATCCAGCCCAAACTCTCCTCTTTAAGCCCAAGACCACTAGGGCTTCATACATCAGCAGGAGGTACCCTGTAAAAAGTTTACAGAAAGGAAATTTTGGCTGAAGGCTAAATTATGGTTGCAATTAATCTGTGATCCATTTTACAAAAAAAGCAAAAGCTACCTTAATCTGTGTGTGAACCTGAAGGCAAAATCTTGCTGGAGAGGTTTCATATGTACAGATAGATTCATGCACATATAACTCACAGCTACCTATAGAAAGGCTAACTAGAAAAAGGACAGGGTATTGTCAGGGGACTCAGAAATGAGAAATTCACAACTTTCAAGAATAATAAAGTAGCTAACATTTATTAAGAGCATCCTGTGTCCCAGGGACTGACATACATTTTTAAATGAATCATCTCAATATTTTGTTGAATAGATTATATATATGCCATAATTGCCTTTGACTTTCTATGACTGAATAAAACAATCAGATATTCAAATATTATACCATGTAATAATCTGGAAGCAAGCAGCAGAATCCAGATTTTAAGTCTTCATTTCTCATGAGATATTGCAAAAGTTTTTATTTTTAATTTCAACTAAAGAATTAAAGAATCTCTGCATGGAACTTGTTAAGAATGTATCTCAGCTGCTGCTTTTTCTTTTCAGTGTGACCCCAAACAAGGAATGTTTCACATGGTTTTAGGTTTCTGAGTGGAAGTTTAACACAGCTGTGATATCAAATGAGGTACCACCTGGTCTAATCACCATAACAATATGTCCTCTGTCCTGCACAGCTAACAGATGGATTGGGTATCCGCCTGATGTCATAATCTGTTAAGTTTGTAATATGGAGCATTACCCACCCATTTAGGATTCATCTCATCTTCTCTGATGGCATGATGTACCTCAAATAGAGAGATGACACTATCATTATATGCCACTATCACTAGTCATATGGAATCTTAGTTTGCATTACTTAAGAATAATTATACAGTGCTCTAATTCATTTGGTGAACTGTCACTCCACTACTGAAATACTTATGTGGAATTTTAATAAATACTATGACATTCATAAAGCAGATTACTAGTCTTCAACATTTATTTCATTCTTTAATTCAAGTTCTAAATATCGACTTTCTTAAATACGTGCTGCTGATCTTTCTCTTTGGAACATTAAATCTCAAAAACTATAGAGTTGATGTGATTTTCTACTTGCATCTAGGCTGTCATGTAAAATATGGTAATATAAAAGTTATTAGTAACATGTATCTGTAACATATATAATAAACATTTAAAAGGACAATATGATTAGTGATAATAATTCATCCAATTTTTATTGTCTCTCAAATACAAGGCCTAGTAATAACGTGAATGCATAGATAAACATGAAACTAAAATATTCCTGCCTTCAAAAGTGTTCAGTCTCTTCTGATTCACCTCCTCTCTCTGCTACCCTCAGAAATACTCATTTGAGTTCATGCAAACAGCAATTCCTTAAGTCTTGTAGATCCATCAGTTTACTAGGCCATTGCCCATCCCCCATTCCTTTTCTATTGTTACTTATTTTTCTGTATAAAGGCTAGTAATAATACTATCATCTTGTCAGTCTCCCTCACAGCTAGGGCTAGCCAGTGACATGTAACAGAAATCTGGTAGTAGTTATGGTTGAAATATGTTGGGAAGCTATGGGAAAGGTACACTTTCCTGATAACAATAGAGGAAATCTATTACCACCGCCATCTCCTTTCTTCCATCCTTGAATATAAACATGATGCTGAGAGTTGCAGCACCATGAAGCATTAAGATAATTTCTAGGGTCGGCAAAGTGCAGGATAGAAAGCAACTGAGAAAATAACGATATTGCTGAATTTATCCACAGCTCTGGTGTGCCCTCATGTGACTTCTTGCTCAATAAAAATAAAGTTTTATTTGCTTAATCCATTGTTAGATAATTTGTTACCCACAACAAAAACAGTGGATATAGCAATTAGTCAAAATAAGCCTACTCTATAAATGCATAATTTTCTCATTAATATCCTATTTCTTTTTTGAATTGTATTTATTTTCCAAACATATAAAGGAAACTATAAAGCATTAATACTGTTTTAATTTTGTTTAGGATGGTTTCCATCACAGAAACATGATGCAATAGCTTCATTAAGACTATAAATTGTTACTGTGTAATAAAATATTAATACATTTCTTTTAACTATATAATGAAGTATTCATGAAAAGTATAGTACATTTTTTAATGAAAATTTGATCTTTTTCAAATTATGAAAATATTGAGAAATATTAAATCTTTATTAAATCATTACTATTTATCTTCATTCATCTTTATCATATTAAATTTTTTTTCCACAAAGTAGCAATTCTTTGTACTTTTATAGGATTATACTTTCACTCAACAGGCGTGCCTTCCATACACCTAATTCCATTTTGAGAACAGAGAATACAGAAAAGAATGAGGCATGATTCAGGAAGATCACAACTGAGTGAAGGAAACCAATAAAGGTTTTCATTTAACAGCACACTGCCACCACACAGAAAAAGGGTAGTGGGTATTTTTATGCTCCACCAAGATACCCTCAAGTTAAACACACCCAACTCCTAGCAGTTCCCAACTTCAGTGTGATAGCTGAAGACTTGCATACAATGCCTCCATCACAGGGAATTGCCTTGAGGTACAGAGCTGTTTCACCAAAAGTTACCTAGGGATCCAAAGTCTGGCCTGCTGGTATCCATTAGAGGAAACTTAATAAAAACCAAAAATCCCAGATTTATAAATCGTCACGGGATTGGCTGAGGGCTAAGTCGCAACTCTCTTGAAAGTCAATTTCTCTTTCTGCTCAATTTGTCTTATTTCCTTTCATGTCTTTCTCATGAGAATACTCCACATAATGCTTCTACATGTAATTAATTCCCAAAGAAAAAGATATCTGACCAAGATATTGAAGATGAATGAATGACAGTCGAGGAAAACAGGAAAAAGGCAATCCTCATAAAAGAAAGAACATTTTTAAAGGCACCTAGAGAAATGCAAAGTAGCATGGATGGCGTAGATTAAGAAGCTGGGAAAGGCATACGGGAAACATGCATAAAAGATTTTGCATATCAAACAAAATCTGAAGTTTATTCTGAATGTAATAGAAGACATATGTCAATTAAAAATGGAAGGAAAACTCAAATGACCAACTTCAGTGGCTAAAATAAATACGAGTATATGATTTTTACCTGATAAAAAATCTACCAGAAAGATGACTGCTGGCATTGGTTCTACAACTTATCATATAAGATATGATGCCCCTGCCTCCTCTTGGTTTCCCTATGGCCTTAAGAAGTCTGTGAAGGATTCAAGTACCTTATTCTGTTCAACAGCGGGAGAAGCAGGAAGAGGAAAAACAGCAGCAGTACTCTCCACTTTATGCCATGTCACTTCACATTTGAGAAGAAGGCAAAAGTTTCTCAACATCCACCCAGTGGAATTCTGCTGTAGATAATTTTTATAGTCCCTATGGTAGAAGCAAGCAAGGGAAATGCAAGTAGGAACACAGGTTAGGTAAGTCACCCTTTGTTGCCCACAAATAATTCAGAGATATGTATGGCAGGATCATTACAAGGGGAGGAAATTCTGTAAATGGAGTAGTTCTGATTTTCTATTGAATAATGCAGATAAGATAGGATGAAAGCCTAGAAGAAAGAGTGATCATAATAAGGTTAGTAGGAATTCAAATAAATGAAATAAGCAGGAGATACGTGGAATGATATGCCAAGGACTTGGAAACTGATTCAGTTGTTATGGAATTACACAAATTTCAAAAGGTTAGAGCAAATTGACAAGGGCTTCATTGATTTGCATGTGCATTCTCATTTGTGTATCAATGAGACAGGACAGGCATGATTATTCCCATTTTAGAGATTCAGAAACCAATGTTCAGAAAGATCAAAAAGGATTTGCTTAAAACAAACAAAAAAAAACCCACAGCTAATAATTTTTAGAACTAGGGCTCAAATCCAAGGTTTCTAATGATAAGTTAATTGTGCTTGCTCTCTGAATGTATAATTTAGTAGAGCTCTAATGAATAATTTTTTACTATCCAAATCATTAAGCACTAGAATAGGTCAGTAAGGTATATGTGCTTCTATAAAGCATTATGGTTTTGTGTGAATACAAAATTAATCCTCATAGCAACTATAAGCAGAAATAAAGAGAATGGAGAGGAAGAAAAAAATGGTATAGAGCAGAATATATAGGATGAGTAACAGCTTATATTCATGTTCAAAGATGTTTAACATTTCAATAATTGTTATACTTCATTGATTTGATTGCACAGCCTATATTCAAATATTCATATTACATTTATCTGGTAACAAATATTAGCCTCATAATATATGACAGGAACTGACATTTAGAAAAATGAATAAGACACAACACTTTGATCAATATTAGAATTAGAAAAATATACCCATCATAAAAACAGCCCTCCAAAGTTGTTATAAAAGTGCTCACCATTGAAATTTCATAAGAAAATAAAGAAATGAAAAATATTAGAACAGAGGTGACAATATATTAATTTACAACAGCTAATATATAACTATTCTAGGAAAGCACATAGGAATAAATTTCAAAATGTTCAGTTAGTAAGATTAGTCAATAAGTTATGTATTTAAAAAAGCATATATGCAAAATCAATAGCTATCCTTTTGATATGGTTTGGCTGTGTCCCCACCGAAATCTCATCCTGAATCCCACATGTTGTGAGAGGAACCTGGTGGGAGGTGATTGAATTGTGGGGGCAGGGCTTTCCCATGCTGTTCTTGTGATATTGAATAAGTTGCACGAGATCTGATGGTTTTAAAATGGGGGTTTCCCTGCACAAACTCTCTCTTTGCCTGCCACCATCCATGTAAGTTGTGACTTACTCCCTCTTGCCTTCCACCATGATTGTGAAGCCTCCCAGCCATGTGGAACTGTAAGTTCTATTGAACTTCTTTCCTTTGTAAATCTGCCAGTCTCCAGTAAGTCTTTATCAGCAGCATGAAAACTGACTAATACACCCTTATAGAGACAATTATTACTAGCTAGAACTTACAATAGAAAAATAGATCACTTTCTATAGAAACAGCAATTATTTTACACCTAGAATTAACTCTAGTCAGAAATGTAAAAACGAAATGAAGAAATCTTTAAAACTTTACTGAAGACATAAAGGAACTCTTGAACTAATGAGAATATCAATGTCTACTATGTTTTAGGGAATTACTCCATATTTTAACTTTAAGAGATAAAAATGAGGAATAGAGGATGAGAAACTCACATTTGCTAAGGCAAATCAGGAAGAGAGACTTCTTAAAAGAAATAAGGCTTGGAAATGAGTTTTCCAAGTATAGAAGGTAGAAGGAATATCAGAAAGAAGAAACAGCTTATTTAAGGCAAATTTATCTTAAAGAGCACTATATGTTCAAGGAATAACAATTTATTGTCTATGGATGAAACAGAATAGTTGGAAGAGAAATGTAGGAACTAAGAATCTTATTATCTTTATTGGGAAGAAAATAATATGCAAGTCATAAATGCCATGAAAATACAACATTGTCTAATTTTACACATATTTTGGTTAATTTTTAGGTATTAGCTAACTATTAAAGAATTGGCATATAACATGTTCTAGAATGTTGAAGTAACAAAACATTGAATTCATTGCTAAAGTCAAAGCTTTCCTTAATTACACCTGAGAAATAAGACACTGTTAGCTTGTTAAAATAGTATTAAGTGTTAAGCCTCTCATAAAGTTAATTTAAAAATATTTGCTTTGTGTATGAAGCACAAAGGTCTACTTCCTTTATAGTTAGTAACATAATAAAAGACAGTTAAAGTATTAGGTAAATAGTAAATCCCTTTAGAAAATAATTCTTTATTGATACTTAATATTTTTATAACATGTGTTCTGTAGAAATTGCTTTGTAGAGAGCAGAAACTTAGTATAATAAATTGAAGTTGCAATGCCTGAAAATAGGGCAAAGCAAACTTCAGTAGTAATAATATGTCTGCCCACATATTAATGAGAAGGGTTCATGTAAATTCATTCTATATGTCCTTAAATTTGTTACAATAAATATTAAAATATTTTTAGATTTTTATTAAATTAATATTTGTATTTCTCAAGTCAGAAAAAGCAAATGTCACATAAAAAGTTAACACAGATGAAAATTTATAATGAAATATGCATATAGATTTGTACGAAGATTTAATGTATTTCTTTTTAAAACCAAAATTTCTATAATTTCACTAGAACCCTTTGTTGGCTTCCATCCCAGTTGCTAGACGGTGTATATTATATCATTTTTCTCTGCCTTTTTCTCATCAACTTTCTATGATTTTTGGTTTGCATCTACATAATTCAAGTATATCCAGCACTTTATGCTATGCCATGAGTTGTTTCTTTTCTTTGACTCTATCTGCCTCAGGGGATACACTAGATCTACTCTTCCACTTCCCATGATATCCAATCTAAGGAAATGCAAAATCCTGGAAGTTCTAATCTACCCCTTAGGAAAGGAGATTTTCATTTAGTTTTCTCTTAATTCCATCCTAAACACAGAATAACATTTTCTTTCTTCATTTATAAAAAGCCTAATTGCCACTGGAGAATGGTAAAAATATGTACAATTTTAATTATTAATACATACTTCAACATTTTAGAACATGCTATATGACAATTCTTTAATAGTTAGCTAATACCTAAAAATTAACCAAAATATGTGGAAAATTAAACAATGTTGTATTTTCATGGCATTTATGACTTACATACTCTTCTCCCCAATAAAGGTAAATACAAGAGTCTTATTTCCCACATTTCTCTTCTAACTACTTCGTGTTCCATCCATGGCCAATTCATTGTTGTTCCTTGAACATATAGCTCTTTAAGATAACTTTGCCTTATATAAGCTGTTTCTTCTTTCTGATATTCCTTCTACCTTTTATACTTGAGAAACTCTTATTTTTCAATTCTCAATTCAAGCCTTATTTCTTTTAAGAAGTCTTCTCTTCCTGATTTGCCCTAGCACATGAGTTTCTCACGCTCTATTCTTCATTTTTCTCTCTTAGGGTTAAAGTATAGAGTAATTCCTTAAAACATAGACATTGTAATCCTTGTTATTTCAAGACTTCCTTTATGTCTTCAGTAAAGTTTTAAAATTTTCATCATATAGTTTTAAAATTTCTGACTAGAGTTAATTCTAGGTGTAAGATAATTGCTGTTTCTATAGAAAGTGATCTATTTTTCTATTGTTAAGTTCTAGCTAGTAATAATTGTCTCCACAGGGGATAGCTATTGATTTTGTATATTTGCATTTTCAAGTAGATAACTTATTGACTAATCTTACTAACATTTTTGAAATTCATATATGCTTTATTAGAAACATAGTTATATACTATCTCCTAAAAATAAGTAATAAATGTACTGCCACCTCTGTTCTAATATTTTTCATTTATGTTCTTAACAAATTGCATTGGTGAGCCCTGTTATAACAACTTCAGAGGGTTGCTTTTATGATGCCTATATTTTTCTAATTCTAATTTTGAGGTAGTATGTTTCTAAGATTTTATCAGTGGAAAATGGTGATTTAGAATATATATTATTTATACTAAATGTTACTGCATACTCTTTCTCATATTAATGTGTTTTTTTCCTCTTCCAATCTATTAGTAAAGGACACTTTATGTTATCTTTTTAAGTTGATGATAGTGATGTCACAAAAATTCCTTTATTTATATTCTTTAGAATAACTGAAGTAATGGAAATAACATTTTGAAAAAATTAAATTGATACATATTTTATTTCCTGAAAAAATTTTTCCTCAGTTGTTTAAGTTCTGGGGTACATGCACAGAATGTGCAAGTTTGTTACATAGGTAAATTTTTCCATGGTGGTTTGCTGCACCTACCAACCCATCGCCTAGGTATTAAGCTCAGCATTCATTAACTATCTTTCCTGATGCTCTCTACCCTCTCCACCCTCTCTGACAGGTTCCAGTGTATGTTGTTCCTCTCCCTGTGTCCATGTGTTCTCATTGTTCAACTCCCACTTTTAAGTGACAACATGTGGTGTTTGGTTATCTGTTCCTGTGTTTGCTGAGGATGTTTGCTGAGTTTGCTGAGGATGATGGCTCCCAGCTTCATCCACGTCCCTGCAAAGGACATGATCTCATTCACTTTTATGGCTGCATAGTATTCCATGGTGTGTATGTACCACATTTTCTTTATCCAATCTATTGACGGGCATTTGGGTTGGTTCCACGTATATGCTTTCATTAATAGTGCTGCAATGAACATACGCATGCATGTATCTTTATAATAGAATGATTTATGTTCCTTTTTGTATATACCCAGTCATGGGATTGCTGGGTCAAATGGTATTTCTGGTTCTAAATCTTTGAGGACTTACCACACTGTCTTCCACAATGGTTGAACTTATTTACATTCTCACTAACAGTGTACAAGCATTTCTCCCCAACCTTGCCAGCATCTGTTGTCTCTTGATTTTTTAATAATCGTTATTCTCACTGGTATGAGATGGTATTTCATTATGGTACAGAGCTAACAGACAACCTACAGAATGGAAGAAAATGCTTGCAATCTATCTACCTGAAAAGGGTCTAATATCCAGCATCTACAAGGAACTTAAACAAATTTACAAGAATAAAAGCAAACAACCCCATTAAAAAGTGGGTAAAGGACATAAAAATACTTTTCAAAAGGGCAGCCAACAAACATGAAAAAAATAATCACTGATCATTAGAGAAATGCAAATCCAAACAACAATGAGATATCAACTTATATTAAGACTATTGAGGCTCATTGCTGAAGAAGAAAAGTTTCAAAGGTAACAAACTGAAAAGTTTGCACCACCCAAATTAAAGGAAAAGCAAGAATATAATCCCACCAATAACAATAAGAGTATCTGAGGTCATGCACGAGACAGAGAAAGGAAATTAACAGGGCATAGATCACGTAGGATACTGTGGCTCCCTTTCCCTTAAAAGGCAGAAAAGTGAGATGATAGTTCATACTTGGACATGTTTATAGAAAATCCTTAGTGTTCCTCACTTCTCAAAGTATAGAAAAACTTTTCAATCAACATAGTATCCTTAAGAGATAATTTTTTTTTATTATACTTTAAGTTCTGGGGTACATGTGCAGATCATGCAGGATTGTTACATAGGTACACACATGCCATGGTGGTTTGCTGCCTCCATCCCCCCGTCACCTATATTAGGTATTTCTCCCAATGTTATTCCTCCCCAGTCTCCCCACCCCCTGCTGTCCTTCCTCTAGCCCCCATCCCCCAGCCCCCATCCCCCAACAGACCCCAGTTTGTGATGTTCCCCTCCCTGTGTCCATGTGTTCTCATTATTCAACAGCCACCTGTGAGTGAGAATATGCAGTGTTTGGTTTTCTGTTCTTGTGTCAGTTTGTTGAGAATGATAATTTCCAGCTTCATCCATGTCCCTGCAAAGGATATGAACTCATTCTTTTCTATGGCTGCATTGTATTCCATGGTGTATATGTGCCAAATTTTTTTAATCCAGTCTATCATTGATGGGCAAATGGATTGTTTCCAATTTGCTATTGTAAACAGTGCCACAATGAACATTCCTGTCCATGTGTCTTTATAATAGAATGATTTATAATGCTTTGGGTATAGACCCAGTAATGGAATTGCTGGGTCAAATGGTATTTCTATATCCTTGAGGAATCACCACACTGTCTTCCACAATGGTTGAACTAATTTACACGCCCACCAACCGTGTAAAAGTGTTCCTATTTCTCCGCATCCTCTCCAGCATCTGTTGTCTCCAGATTTTTTAATCATCACCATTCTAACTGGCATGAGATGGTATCTCACCATGGTTTTGATTTGCATTTCTCTAATGACAAGTAATGATGAGCATGTTTTCGTATGTTCGTTGGCTGCATAAACATCTTCTTTTGAAAAGTGTTTGTTCATATCCTTTGCCCACTTTTTGATGGGGCTGTTTTTTTCTTACACATTTGTTTTAGTTCTTTGTAGATTATGGATATTAGCCCTTTGTCAGATGGATAGATTGCAAAAATTTTTCCCATTCTATTGGTTGGCGGTTCACTCTAATGCTTGTTTCTTTTGCTTTGCAGAAACTCTTAAATTTAATTAGATCCCATTTGTCTATTTTGGCTTTTGTTGCCATTGCTTTTAGTGTTTTAGTCATGAAGTCCTTGCCTATGCCTATATCCTGAATGGTATTGCCTAGGTTTTCTTCCAGGATTTTTATGGTATTAGGGCTTATGTTTAAATCTTTAATCCATCTGGAGTTAATTTTTGTTTAAGGTGTAAGGAAGGGGTCCAGTTTCAGCTTTCTGCACATGGCTAGCCAGTTTTCCCAACACCATTTATTAAACAGGGAATCCTTTCCTCATTGCTTCTTTTTTTCAGGTTTGTCAAAGATCAGATGGTTGTAGATGTGTGGCATTACATCCAAGGCCTCTGCTCTGTTCCATTGGTCTATATCTCTGTTTTGGTACCAGTACCATGCTGTTTTGATTACTGTAGCCTTGCAGTATAGTTTGAAGTCAGGTAGCATGATGCCTCCAGCTTTGTTCTTTTGCTTAGGATTGTCTTGGCTATGTGGGCTCTTTTTTGGTTCCATATGAAATTTAAGGTTGTTTTTTCCATTTCTGTGAAGAAAGTCAGTGTCAGCTTGATGGGGACAACATTGAATCTATAAATTATTTTAGGCAGTATGGCCATTTTCACAATATTAATTCTTCCTAACCATGAACATGGAATGTTTTTCCATCTGTTTGTGTCCTCTCTTATTTCCTTGAGCAGTGATTTGTAGTTCTCCTTGAAGAAGTCCTTTGTTTCCTTTGTTAGTTGTAATTCCTAGGTATTTTATTCTCTTTGTAGCAATTGTGAATGGGAGTTCACTCATGATTTGGCTGTCTGTTATTGGTGTACAGGAATGCTTGTGATTTTTGCACATTGATTTTTGTATCCTGAGACTTTGCTGAAGTTGCTTATCAGCTTAAGGAGATTTTGGGCTGAAGCAATTGGGTCTTCTAAATATACAATCATGTCATCTGCAAATAGAGACAATTTGACTCCTCTTTCCTAGTTGAATGCCCTTAATTTCTTTTTCTTGCCTGATTGCTCTGGCTAAAAATCTTCCAATACTATGTTGAATAGGAATGGTGAGAGAGGGCATTCTTGTCTAGTGCCTGTTTTCAAAGGGAATGCTTCCAGTTTTGCCCATTTGGTATGGTACTGGCTATGGGTTTGTCATAAATATCTTTTATTATTTTGAGATACAGTCCATCGGTACCTAGTTTATTGAGAGTTTTTAGCATGAAGGGCTGTTGAATTTGTCAAAGACCTTTTCTGCATCTGTTGAGATAATAACGTGGTTTTTGTCTTTGGTTTGGTTTATGTGATGGATTACGTTTATAGATTTGCATATGTTCAACCAGCCTTGCATCCTTGGGATGAAGCCTACTTGATCATGATGGATAAGCTTTTTGAAGAGATAATTTTTAAATGAGGAAGTTAGCCATAGGTGAGTAAAAAAATAACTGTCTTATGGAGTCTTTCACTCTCCATTACGCTTCTAATAACTCAGCTAAGAAACAAACTAAGATAATGCAGATTGGCCAACTTTGGGTTGGACCAAGATTTTAGGCACCTTGTGACCAAAATGTGTGACAGGTGCAGGAGCCACTAGCGAATTTATGAAACCACCTAGCATCAGCACCCTACACAGATACAGACATAATCTTATTAAAGAGGAGAGATTTTAACTATCTCTTCAAATGTTTTAACTATTTCTTACCTACTCTACATCTTCTAAATTTCCTTTAGACAATTTTGATTTTATGTTATTATTCCCAGTTTTTAATTTTACCAGGATATGCTTAAGTGTAGCTGTCTTTTTGCTGATTGCTAATGGTTCTCCTGAAGAAGTGCACACCTAAAGAACATTGTCTTTGTTATTTTATTATGCATTATTAAATTGATAATGTTTCTCTTCTATATGCACTACTGTATCCTCATTAAAGACCTCACATAGATTCTTGGGATATATGAATTGGTCTTCCATGTCTTTGATTTTTGTCAACATCTCCATTTTTTATTAATCATTTTCATTGAGTTGTGGGAGAATTATTAAACTCATCTAATTCATTGATTCACTTGTCCAAAATATTCAGTTCTAGTTTATTACTTTCACTAAGTTTTTCAATTTTAATTTAAAACTACATTTTCATTTAAAATACATTTTTAATTTGAAAAGCCTAGTTTTATATTCAAAAATAAATCTCAATTTATTTTTATGAATAGAATGCCTTCTAAATTCTTGCTGAGAAAATACGTTAGAAGTTTTCTGTTTTCGGAAATCTGGTTCATGCAATGATGAGAGAAGCAGAAAAAGACAGCATGTGAATTTTCCAGAAGATCTGCCTTTTTTTTTTTATTCCAAGTCAGTCTTTCTGCCTTTAAAATTCTTCATTGGCTGGTGGTGAAATCTTAACAAATACTGTACAGGTAAATCCCATTGTTTGCATAACGTGAATAAAACACCATAGATCATTCCTTTGGTCCAATTCCAACTCTTTCTTACAGAAATGTTTGAAAATATCTTGTTAATTGATTATGGATGGCCTTCTCTGTTTTTCAGCAGTGTTTAACAATGTATGGATATTTTTAGTTGTTTCGGTATATTCAGGGAGGAATGAGCTTGAAAAACGTAAGCTGAAAGCTTAATCTTAAATCTTAAAACAACAGTCTGAGACATGTTCTATAAATATCTTGTTAGAAATAGTTAAACAGAGCTTAGGAATGTTAAATAACATGTCCAAAAACACTCAACTAATGGCTCCATTTCCTTAAAACTTTTTACGTGTTCCACATCTTAGTCCATTTGTGCTGCTATAACAAAATGACACAGACTAGGTAATTCATTAGGAACAGAAATTTATTTTGTCACAGTTCTGAGGCTGAGAAGTCCAAGACAAAGGCACTGGCAGATCCTTTAACTGGTGAAGATCCAGTCTTTTTTCTAAGACAGTATCTTGAATATTGTATCCTCCTTCAGACAGGGGGAATGCTGTGTAGTCACATGACAGAAGGCATAAGGGCTAAAGGGATAACTCCCTCTGTCAAGCTCTTTGATAAGGGGACCCCATTTATGAGGAGAGAAACCCTCATGAGCTCATCACCTCTTAAAAGCTTCACCTTTGAATACCATCACTTTGGCCATGAAGTTCCAACACCTGAATTTTAGAGAGGACACATTTAAACCATAGCATTCTGCCTCAGGCCCCATAAAATTCCTGTCTTTCTCATGTGCAAAGATATATTTGTTCTGTCCCAATAGCCCCCAAAGTCTTAACTTGCTCCAGCATGAACTCAAAATTCTACCCAGACATCTAAATTAGGTATGGGTGACACTCAAGGTAAAATTCATCCTGAGGTAAATTTCTCTCCAATCATTAGCCAGTGAAATCAAAGTCATGCACTTCCAAAATACAATAATGGGACCAGCACAGGAGAGATAGGACCATTTTGAGAGACAGCAATAGGAAAGAAGAAAGAAGTAGATCTAAAAATGAAACAGGAGAAACATTAAATCCTGGGCTTGAGAATAATCTTCTTTGACTCCATGTCCCACCTTCCAGACACACTGGAGCATGGGTTGGGTCGCCAGTGGCTAGACAGCCTTATCCCTGGGGCTTTGCTGGGTGCAATCCACACAGCAGCTCTCACAGGTTAGTGTTGAGTGCTTGCAGCTGTCCAAGCCTGGTGTTACATGCTGGTGGCCCTACAGGTCTAGACTCTTGAGGGCTTCCCTGTCCCCTTCCCTACTAGATATTGCCCTTGTGATAGTTTTCTGCAGCAGCTCTGTTCCTTCAGCAAGTCACTGCCTGTCCTAAGGCTGAGACATCCTCTGAAATCTAGGTAAAGGTAGCCATGACCCCCACAGCTCATTCACTCTGCAAGCCTACAGAATTAGCACCATATGGACACACCATCAAGGCTCACTGCTTGACACATTGCTTGTGTCCTTCAGAGCTGTGGCCCAAGTCATACCTGAGCCCACTTGAGCCATGGCTGGTGCGGCTGGGGAGTGCTGTACCGGAATTTGGGGAGAAGAGACTTGAGACAGCCCTGGGCAATGAGCCCCAAGGTCCCATATGTGTCCTGGGAACCTCCCTCAAAACCATTCTGCCCTCCAGTCCCTGGCAGGCTGGGCCTGTAATTGGTGTGGCAGCTTCTAAGATCCTTGAAATGTCTGTGGGTTATTCTCCAATTGTCTTGGTGAATGACACCTTGTTCCTCCTATGTCTACTAATCTTATCAAATGGGCTCTTGACCACACCCTTGGTTTTCTCTCCTAAACATGCTTTTTTAATTCTTCACATGGCTAGACTGAGAATTTCCCAAATTTTTATGTTGTTTCCCTATTAATAATAAATTCCAACTTTAATTGTCTTAAAGTTTAATTGTTTTTCTCTTCTTGCATTTTACTATAAACAGTTAAGAGAAGCCAAACAGCTCCTTCAATATTTTGCTGTTTAGAGATTTCTTTCACCAAATATCCTAGTCCACTGCCCTTAAGTTCTGCCTCCCTAAGCCACAAATACAATCCAGTCAAAATCTTCACCAATTTATAACAAGAATGAAATTTTATCACCTTTAACAAATGTTTTTATTTACCATGATCCAGACCAATGCTTCTCAGATTTCAGTCACATAAGAATCAGCTATTTGATTAAAGACAAATTCCTGATTCCTAACCCCAGAGATTTAGATTTAGTAAGTCAGGGATAGGACTCAAAGTTCTGTATTTCTACCAATTCCCCAGGGAGTACTGTTGCTATCCAGAGACCATACTTTCAGTAGCACTGATCTAGGTCAGTCATTCTACCTCAGTCTTTGAGAAGGAGGAAAATAATCAGAAGACAAAGAGAAAGAAGGATAATGCACATTGTGCAGCAAATTTTATGTGTACATATACACCCAACTCTTAGACAGTTGTGGCTTTTTATTTTAGGAACCATGTAGTGCATCCTCTGTCACTGACAAGCATCTGATACAGTTTTAATTTTCTGAGAAAGGAGCAAGGCAAGATAGGGAGAGATGGGAAGTAAGACATAATGCTCTTGAGAGGTAAAATGCTTTTACTCATAAAAATATTGTGTAGTTAGGATAAACCTTTTTGGCAATAATAAAATTAGCTGAAGTTTAGGAGATTCAGTAAATAAAATCCATGTATTTATTTTGTAAAAAGATGGTGATCAATTGTGTTCCATAAACTAAAAAAATTAATAAAGCAGCTTCAAAGGCCCTGGTGGAGACAGATTTACAGGAGATGCAAAACAGATAGCAGTTTGGTGATGTAGGAGGGTAGAGTACAGAAGGTAAGAGGAACCTAAGCTGATGCGTGAATCAAGTCCATGTTCATGATTTGAAATAGGAAAGAGCAATGGATGGGGGGTCAGGAGGTAAAATGTTTGTACTTCTAATTTAATCACTTTATAGATACTTAGTTTTGAACAAATCATTTTATAATTTTTCAGCTCTTAGTTTCTTCATCTAGAATATAAAGATGCTCATTTGACCAGGACAGCTTAGACAGAATTATGTGTTGGAGTTGCAAGGTGAAAATTTTGAAAATGCTTATGGAAAGGCTGTTTCTGAAAAATTTGACTAAGTCTAGATAAAGATTTATATGTTGGAAAACTCTCAAGTAGTTCTTTTGTACTCTGATTTGAGAATCACTGCACTCAGTGATAGTTGGGTATTTTTACAATAATACTGGATTCATTTAGAGTTATTATTCAAAGATAGAACAAAAATATTCTTAAATATTCGTTAAAATTATTATACTATACAATAATTCATTATGTATTTATATGAAATTTAATATTTTAAATCCTAACTACCACACTGCTAGTCATAAGTTTAGCCTAGGTTATGCTCACATGAATATAGAGTAAAACTCTCAAAATTAAATACTCTATCATTGACTGTTTTATAGATTAAAATACCCCTGTAGAGGACACAGTTTGTTTTTGCCTTCCCATACCGTATACAACGTTAGCATAAAATGGAACCTCCCTTTTTTCCACTCTGTAAATACTTATATTACTTTAGGTACTCCAAGTAGTAGATGCCAAAACCAAGTTAAATGTGCAAGGATTTTATTAGGAAAAATCCCTGTGTGAAAGGAAATAGGAAGGGAGCCAGGAATGACAAAGCAAGTCATCAGATTACTATGTAAGTCTGAACACAGAGTGAAGAAAGGAGGGAGCAAATGTTGGGTAGAAGTGTCATATTTGGCTATGTAGTGACAGATTCAACAAAGCTATAGAGACTTTCTTAAGCTATTGTGGGCCAACACAGGAGTTATTTCCCTCCTAGGAATGGGTTTGTCTTGGTATCTCAACCACACTCAGTCATTGCTGGAAGCAGCCTGTGAGAGGTGAGAGGTGTAGCCTTGGTACAAATTCAGGAATGGGTTTCAAAACATAGCAGCTGAGATCATTTATTAATTATAAGCTCTATAGAAAGGCTGCAAAGTCTATTCTCATTACCAAAAAACTACTTCCTCTCGTTTGTAGCACATAAGTTTATCTGTTCAACCAGTCAACTCTATCTATAACACAAAGATTATTGACCATAATTTATATTGAAACAAGACAACAATAATTAGGCATTCACTAGGAAAAACCTTAAAAAGCCAAACATATAAACATATAACTGATTGAATAGCAGTGGGTTTTTAATTTAAAAACTGTGATTTTGAACACTAGATAATTTTTTTTTTTTGAGACAGAGTCTCTCTCTGTCACCAGGTGCCAGGCTGGAGTGCAGTGGCACAATCTTGGCTCACTGCAACCTCCACCTCCCAGGTTCAAGCAATTCTCCTGCCTCAGCCTCCCGAGTAGCTGGGACTACTGGTGCAAGCTACCACGCCCAGCTAATTTTTGTATTTTTAGGAGAGAGGGGGTTTCACCATGTTGGCTAGGGTGGTCTCAATCTCTTGACCTTGTGATCCACCTGCCTCGGCCTCCCAAAATGCTGGGATTTCAAGTGTGAGCCACTGTGCCCTGCCGATAAATTTTTTACTAATTTAGATAACCTTAGAGAAATCATTTCGTCTTTCTCAACCTCATTCCCATCTGTAAAATGAGGATTACAGTTATCACTCACCAAAGTTTGTTGTAAAGATTTAATTAAATCATTTACATAAATATGTTGGATTATATTGGATATGATTGGATATAAAAGATTATTTATTGCAATTAATAGAAAACTTATGAGACAATAACTTGTACCTGGCCTTAGTTCAGACAAGCAAGTTAGCCCCAAGAATCAGCTGAAATTACTGGGAAACAGGGAAACATATTTGTTTTCTTTAAAATAGTGATTTAAAAAAAAACAAAAAGCTTTAAGTTCAGGGATGTTTGTGGCTCTCTCTCTCTGCTACCTCACAGAAATAAACTGGATAGAAAATGAAGCTAAAACAGAAAAAAATTAGAAGAATTACATTAAAGATAGATTCTTGATTACATAGGCTGAGTGTTTGAGTGCACCTGAATCATTTCAACCTCTTATACTTTCCAGTTAAATTTATAAATTTTTTAGTTTTTAAGCAAAAAAAGTATAGGTTTTCTGTTAATTGTAATGAATAATCTTTTATATAATCCAACATATTTATGTAAATAATTTGATTAAATCTTTACAACAAATTTTGGTGATCGATACTGTAATCTTCATTTTACAGATGAGAATGAGGTCGAGAAAGATGAAATTATTTCTCTAACACTGTCTAAAGTAGTAAAAAAATTATTTAGGATTCAAAATCATAGTTTTAAAATTAAAAACTCACTGTCATTCAATCAGTTATATGTTTGGCTTTTTAAAGTTTTTCTTAGTGAATGTTTAATTATTGTTGTCTTGTTTTAATATAAATAATGATCAATAATCTCTGTGTTACAGATCTAGTACATATGTTTGCATTTTATTTAATCTTATGCCTATGAACATGGACATAGGAGTAAGATATTAGAATTTGAAAATGAATAAAATTACCTAAATACAGTACTCTGTATTTTATTTTCTCCTTATAAAATTACTCAAGGGGTCATACGTAGCATTACTACTTATACCATTTAATTAGTGCATTTTGGATCTACATTTTGTTGTCATTTGACATATGTTTCTAATTTATAAGCCTCAAGTGCCTATGACTTTTATTGTTTAAAGTCAAAAATGATTGTTTAAAGTCAAAAAAGATTTTTATACTTAAAATTGAGTGTTTCAAATTACCTTGTAAAAGATTTCTAAATGAATGCTACAGAGTAGACAGATCAATGGGTAGTAAAAGGTTGTTCTATGGCTCAAGTTCAACTATGAAAGCTTGCGTTTTTTTCTACATTACTTTTTTTTGCATATAATTATATATAATAATTTGATATAATGGCATATAATATTAATTTTCCTACATTTCAGTGCCAGAAATAGTTGCCCCTCTTCTAGTATTTAGGATGATGGTAGCACCAGTAAACTCATTTATTCAGGAAACCCTTAGAGAAGTTTTAAATCAGGAGTTAGTCTTAAAAAGAAATCAAGTTCTCATTACTTTAAGAAAGGAGGACCTGTGTTCTATAAATTATTATCACCTGCATAACATAATACAGAGTGGCTCTGGCAAAGCTGGAACTCCATTCATTTCTTCTTCCATTTATTTACTCATTCCATTGAGTCTACTGTACAAAGGATCAGCAAAATGGTGTCTGCTAATTTTTACTTGGGTACGCTCTTTGGTGTTCAATTATCCAATTTGTGTATTTGCTTTGTACTTCTTGAAATTATTTGCAGATATAATTGCTCATAAAATTGGAGCCAGATTCTAGGTTGAAACTCTCACCCAAATCTACCACACTATACACACAAACATACACAAGTGTATTATATATATATATATATATATATGATTCCCAGATCACCATGTTTTAACCTTAAGGACTCAAGTAAATTCTTAGGTATTTCTAGAGTGTAACAGCTATGGATGAAGAAAAATGAAGAGATCCAATTTATTTTTTTATGTGAAAGGCAATTCAAATTTAAAGCTTAGGTTGGATAATATAGTTAATTCAAATACCTCAAAGCCTTATTTAAATCCTTTGTGTCTCCTCCCTTTTCCTAACCTTCTACATGTTTAATATTTGTATGTTATGCCTCCAAAATCTATCTCATATCCCATCCCATTACCATTTCCTTAGACCCAGGCCCCATCATTTCTTGTCTGAGTTACTAAAAACACATACAAACCAAACTCCTTCTCTGAAATGTTTTCACCTTCCAATCTATGCTTTACTCAGAAAGCAGAGTGATCTTTATAAAAGTCAAATCTGATCAAATCACTTTGATAAATCTCCAGAGTCTTTAAGTTCACACTCCTTAGCATGCCATGAAAGGCCTTCTGAAATGTTTCCTGTCTTATATCACTAACCCCTCCTTCTCTATTATTTACTATGCAGAAATTCTTTTAGTTCTTAAAACATGCTACTTGGCTTCACACTTCTAAATCTTCCTGTAGGATCCTTCCACAATCTGAAATACTCCTTCACTGTTATCACCTAGGGTAAACTTCAAGACACAACTTAGACCTCAGATACTTTATTAGCCTCACAGACTAGATTAGGTATCTATCCTATGTGCACATATATAGCCCCCAGCTAGCATGTCAAGGTAGCATTTATCACACCATATAGTAATCTATTTATGTGTCTGCCTTTCCTCACTAAACTGTGAATTGGAAGGTGTATCTAATTCATTATTTTCAGCCCCTAACATATTCTGGTTACCATACATGTAATATTCGTAAGTGTTGGTTCAATGAATGTTTTACTGACACCTTTCTAGCTGCAGTCCAGTTTCTTAAGATCAACTTCCTTTCTCATCCTGCAAGTACTTATCCCAGATCCCGGGGGTTCGCAGATATCACACTTTCTTTGTAACAGACTTTGTGAATGTTTTAACCAAAACAAGATGTAGCTACTGTTCAAATGAAACTACAGCACATTTTGCGGGCTTGGTGATTTATTTGAAAGAATGGAGGAACTAAGAGACTGCAAGCAGTTTGCACTTGAGTTATACAACAGCAGTGCTCCAAGTTGGTCACCCTATTTTTTCAGCCTTTGTTCTGAATTCAAGTTTTTCAGCACAAGGTTGCACTCTTTGAATTACCCAGCATAGTACTGTTAAAATAACTTACTATAATATTTTTATGTCTTAGAGTTTTTTCTTTTTGAGATGGAGTCTCACTCTGTAGCCCAGGCTGGAGTGCAGTGGCTCAATCTTGGCTCACTGCAACCTCCGCCTCCCGGGTCCCGATTCAAGCAATTCTCCTACCTCAGCTTCCCAAGTAGCTGGGATTACAGGCACGAGCTACCATACCCAGCTAATTTTTGTATTTTTTAATAGAGACGGGGTTTCACCATGTTGGCCAGTCTGGTCTTGAACTCCTGACCTCGTGATCAGCCCGCCTCGGCCTCCCAAAGTGCTGGGATTACAGAAGTGAGCCACCACACCCAGCCATCATAGGCTTTTTTCACATGTAAAATGGCAATAAAATAATTGGTCTCTGAGGTTGTGAAATAACTTACAAATCACTTACTTTCGTTTCCAGCTTCAAGTCCTATTTAAATAGGTTACTCAGACCAATCCTCCAAACTATTTTAAAAACCTAAACAAAGTATTTAAATATATTATACAGTACTGAAGACTGATGAAAAACATTTAGAATCTAGAGAGGATTCTCCTATTGAATAATAATCAGAAACTAGTAAGATGTGAAAGTTTGTAGTCTTTATCTTAGGTCAACCTCAATCTGCAGTTGGCTCCAGGGCAGAACACTGTAGCCTTGGAAACTTAAATGGTAAAAGGAGAGAGATTGTAATGGCAGACCATTCAGAAAATTATGGGGAAATCCAGGAAGGAAAGGAGCTGCAGGAGTAAGCCTCAATACATGCATAGAAAATCAACACAAATCTTTGACGAACAACTACAATCATGTCAAAGACCTCAACAGCATGGAAAATTAAAAACAGAAGTTGAAAGCTGCAATACATGAACATAAATGTAGATTTCTACAGACCTCAGAGGAGAAAGATTGTGTAGACTCAGTCTAGTCAAGTTAACTACAGGTCATTCTTCAGAGAAACGTAACAAGAGTCAAGAGGCTCTACAATGATTTATTTATGGTGTCCAGAATACAGTTAAAACTCATAAGACATGCAAATTTTAAAAAGGAAAAATATTACCCATACTCCCTCTGACAGTCAATAAAAAACCTCTCTGAGAAGACCTACATATTGTAATTAGCAAAGATTTTTAACGAATCTGCAATAAAGATGTCCACAAATTCAGAAAGAAATTACACATCCTGAACAATGGGAAATTGCAGCAGAAAAATGGAAACCAACCAAAGAAAAATTAGAAATTCTGGAACTAAAAAAAACAGTATCTGAAAATTTTAAAAATTACTCTATGGGCTTATCAGATTAGAAATACAAGAAGAAAAGGTCAGTGAATTAGAGAATAAATCAGGGGCAATTATCTAGTAAGGAGAATAAAGATTCAAAAAGGTTTAAGAAACATGAACATAATTTGGGGCTTGTAGGACAATAGCTAGTCATCTAATGTCAGTGTAAATGGAGTCCTAGAAAGAAAAAATTATAACAGAAAAAACATGATTTTAAAAATTCCCAAATTTTGAAAAGCACTAACAAACCCAAAAGCTCAAAAAAATCCAAGAAGGTTAAATAAAATCACATCTTAATAAATCATAGTCCAACTGCTGAAGTACAAAGATAAACTCATAAGCTTGAAAGAGCGAAAGTAAAACAACCACATTAAACATAGGGCAACAATAATACAAATGACAATTACTTGTCAAAAGAAACCATGAGGCGACAAACTGCAGCAAAAGAAATATTTTCAGACTGATGGAGCATAACATGTTAATAATAATAAAAAGAATTGGGAGAACAGAACTATATAAAGTTGTAAGTTTCCTAAATTTTATAGAAAGTAAAATAGTAACTTTAAGTTTATTGTGATAAAAAATGCATATTTTAATCCCCGGAGAAATCATTAAAAATAATACAAATATATAGAGAGATAAAAGGCAATTAAAAATCCAAATTCAATACAAAACCTGAAATGAACACAGGAAAGGAGGAGAGAAACAGAAACACATGACATAAGAGGGAAAATAAAAAGCAAATCCTCATACTTTAATACAGTCATCTTGGTAATTACATTAAATAGAAATTATCTATTATAAAACACTCTAATTTTTAAAAAAATGTTTCAGTCTTGTTAAAAAAAATAAGGTTGTCAAACTGGATAAAAAAATGTAAGACCTACCTATTTGTTGTATGAAAAAAAGCATTTTAAGTCTAAAGATACAAATATGTTAAAAGTAAAAGGAGAAAGAAAGATAAACCATGAAAAGAGTAAGCATAAGAAATTGAATGTTATTTTAATAATAAAATAGTCTTCAAGAAAAGAAATGTTACCAGATAAAAAGACAGTTCTTAATAATAATTCTTACTATACCAAGAAGACAAAATTATATATATGCATAAATAACAGAGCTTTCAGATATATGAAGTAAAAACTAATATAAAGGAATATTAGTGAAATAATATTCATATTTGAAGATTTTAAGACCCTCCCCAGGAGTACATTTAAAAAATCAGTAAGATTGATAAACTACTAGAAAGCATGATCAAGTAATAGAGAGAAAAAAACAAAGCACCAATATCAGCAATGAAAAGAGAGTTATCATTACAAATCCTATAGTATAAGGATCACTAGAAAATATTAGGAACCACCTTATGTCAACAAATATGGCATCTGAGACAGATGGGACAAATTACTTGAAAAATACAACTTAAAAATTGGTACAATATTGATTAAAATAATAGCACTATATCTGCAAAAGAAATTAAATTCATTATTAAAAAAAAAAAACCTGTTCCTTCTCCCAAAAAATACCAGGACCGGGTGGGCTAACTGGTTGATTCTATCAAACATTTCAGGAAAAAACTCTTTCAGGAAATACAGTAAAAGGCAACAACTATAATTTCATAATATGAGGCTAGGATATTATTGATACTAAAACCTACTAGATATCACAAAAAGAAATTTACAGACCAATATCTCTCACAGACATAGGCATAAAAATTTTTAACAAAGTATTAGTGAATTGAATCAATAATATATAAAAATTATATTGCATTAGAACCATGTATAATTTATCCCCAGAATGAAAGACTAATTTAATGTTCAAAACATCAAACAATGCAATATACCACACTAATAGACGATAAAATACAACACAATAATAATTTTAATAACTGCAGAAAAAGTTTTTACAATTCAAAATGCATTCATGATTTTTAAAACATTTTTCATCAAATTAGATACAAGGTAGAGTCCCCTCCATTTGATATAATAACTATAAACAACCTACATCTAACATTATACATAATAGTGATGACTGAATATTTTCATCCTAAAACATGTAATAAGGCAGAAAACTTTAATTTTATTTCTTTAATTCCAGATGACTGGATGTTCTAGCCAGTGCAATAAAACATGAAATCATCAAATTTGAAGGAAAAATATTCATTTACATCTATTCACAGGCAACATGATTGTTTACATACAAATCTTAAGGAATTAAATATTATTTCTGTAGATAATATAGTTGCAAGCACTCCAAAATATATCAATTTTTGAAGACATTCTGTGCATTTCTTCAGTATACTAAAATCAACTATTTTTACACACTAGTAGCAAACAACCAAAAACGAATTTTGTAGAGGCATCAAAAATGAAATATTTAGGGATAAATTTAACAGAAGTCATTTAACACTCCTACACTGAAAAGTTAAAAATACTTTTAAGAGATTGATATGCAATGTTTTTGTAATGGAAGACTCAATATCCTTAAAATATAAATTCTTTCCAAATTGATCAATAGATTAAAAAAATACAACATCAGCCCATTAGTTTTTTTAAATAGAAAATGACAGGTTGTTTTTAAAATATTTCTGAAAATGCAAAGAGTCCTAGAATAGCCAAAATAATCTCAAAAAAGGAGAGAAACATGCAGAACTTTTACTACCTGACTGTGGTAGGGAGAATTCTAAAATGGCCCCCAAGAACTCATTCCACATTGTGTATACACTGAGAGTGTGAATATAATGGAAGTGATTAATGTACAGAATATGGTACAGTTTCTGTTAAGAAAGGGAGATCATGTGGGTGGTCTTGACCTAAACACATGATTTCTCTAAATCTGCGTCTGTAATAAAATATACAGAAACATGGAGATTTGAAGTGTGAGAGAAATTCAACAAAGGGAAAATTTTCATTACTAGTTTTGAAAATGGAAGCACCATATGGCAAGGAATGTGGGTGGCCTTTATGAACTAAGAGTGGTCCCCAGCGGATAACCAGCAAGAAAATGGGAACCTTAGTCTTACAATTACAAGAAACTGAATTCTACCAACAACCTGAATGAATTTGGAAGAGGACTCTGAACTAAAAATAAAATTTCAGATATCTGACACCTTGATTTCAATCTGTGCAAATATGAGCAGAAAACCCAGCCATGCAGTGCCTATACTTCTACAGAACTGTAACATAATCATAGCTATTGCTTTAAATTGCTAAATTTGAGATTAACTTGCTATTAAAAAGCAATAGAAAACTAATACACTGACTGAATGACTTTTTAAAAGTAACAGTAATTAAGGCAGTGTGGTGTAGGTCAAATAGTATACAAAGATAAAAACATCAATGGAATAATAGACAATCAAAACTTAACTGACTTATGAATAGTTCATCGATTTATAAAATGCTAAACAATTCATTACAGGAAGAACTTTTTTTCAACAAATGAAGCTACTACAATCAGATATTCATATGGATAAAAAATGAACATCTACACCTATCTCTCATAACACACAAAAAACTATTGTGAGATTATAACCTAAATGTAAAATATAAAACCAAAAAGCTTTTATATAAAAACATAGGCTAATTTAGTCATAACCTGAGGGTAGACAAATATTTCTTAGAATACAAAAACCAATGATCATAAAAAGAAGTTGATAAATTAGATTGCATCAAAATTACATTATTCTGTGAATCAGAAAAATCATTATAGAAATAAGTGACAAAGAATTTATTAACAATATATATATATGTGACAGTACTTAGATTGAGACTATATAAATAAATATTATAATCCAATAAGAAAATGATCAACAATACTTTTTATTTTTTAAGTCAAAGGAGAGAAGTATTGTGGAAAGCAGGAAGCACCAGGAATCTGCTTACATAGGCAACAACTGCACTGGAATAATCTGTTGGATGTGACTCTTTTGAAACTCTGATGTCTATTCAAGGCTTCCAACTTCCAGGAGAAGGCTGGGATGTGAAATTGTGGTATATTTTGGCCAACTTCAACTTTCATCTTACTAGCACCTACTCATTTCACTTCCCCCAGCCCCTGGCAGGCAGCTGTGCAGATGTTCCAAGAGCAGCATAGACGCAGCTTGTGGAAGCCAGGGTGGGAGAAAAAAGTCACTGTATTGTAGGTGTCAGAGAACTGTGCTCTGATCACTGATTGGTGTTTCTGATCACAGAGGTCAAGACAAAAAGTTGGGACACCATTTTTGTTGCACCTTCCTCATTGTTGCAAGCCTTTACCCCTTTCAACTGAAGTGACTTCCAGGGGATTTAAAGGGCTGCTGCAACATTTTCTATCCCAGTCCTTTCATTTTTCTCTTTTTCCCTCTTTGGCAGCCCAATAGTAAAGACTAGGATGTTCAAAAGAAACTGTATATATGGGGAAAACTAGACAGTGACCTCACATAGTCAAGTAAAAGCGCAGGCTCAGAAAATACCTGAGAAGATCTTAACATATCTCAGGCTCATCTTGGACACAGAAGTAGTCTACAAAAATCAAAAAGGCAAAAATAAATAAAAACAGTCACAAAAATCAGCAAACCTTGGAGAAAGGAAAGAATCTGATGTCCAGAGTTACCAAAGTATTATATTTAAATGTCCAATTTTCAACCCAAAATTGCAAGACATATGAAGTAACAGTAAACTATGGCCCATTCAAAAAATACAAGCAAGTCAACAGAAACTGTTTCTGAAAAAGACTGATGGCAGATATATTAGACAAAGACTTTAAAATAACCATCTTAACAGTGATCAAAAATCTAAAGGAATATATGGAGAAAATTAAGAAAACAAACATGAACAAAGTTGAAACTATCAATAAAGTGATAAAAAAAAAACTTAAAAATAAACCAAAAATAAATTATCAAGGTGAACAATACAATAACTAAGATTAAAAATTTACTAGGGGGATTCAAAGGCAGATCTAAGCAGGTAGAAGAATCAGAAAATTTGAAAATATTACAATAGAAATTATCAAGTCTGAGAAACAGGAAGAAAAAGAATTAAGAAAAGTGGACAGAGCCTAAGGGACCTGTGGGGCACCATAAGTGGTTCCAATATATAAGATATACATTATGGGAATCCCAGAAGAGACAACAAATAAAGCAAGGAGAATATTTGAAGAAATAATGGCTGAAAATTCCCATGTTTGATGAAAGATATGAATATAAACATTCAAGAAGCTCAGCAAACTCTAAGTAAGATTAACTTAAAGAATCTCATATCAAGACACATTATAATCAAACTTTGAAAAACTAAAAACAAAGAGAAACTTGAAAGAATCCAGAGAGAAGCATCTTTTCACATACAAGGGATTTTAAATAAGATGATAGATTTCTCACTAGAAATTTTGGAGATCAGAAAGCACTGGGCCAATATACTCACAGTGCAAAAAAAAAAAAAAAGGTGGGGGGGAAGTTCACCAAAAATTTAATAGCCAGCAAAACTGTCCTTCAAAATTAAGGGAGAAATTATGACACTCCCAGATAAACAGAAGCTGAGGAAGTTAATTATTACTAGAACTTTTCTGAAAGATATGTTCAAGGGAGTCCTGAAAGATAAAATAAAAGGACACGATACAGTAATCTGAAGCCACAGGAAGAAATAAAGATGTCAATACAGGTAAACATGAGGGAAATTATAAAAGCTTGACACAATTGTTTGTAACTCTATTTTGTATACATTATTTAAGAAACACACATTTAGAAAAAAATCCATTAGTAGTCTAAAAGTATTATTTAACTTTGGTTTATATAACTCTACATTTTGTGTTCGACATAATTTAAGAGACTAATGCATTTAAAAATTATTGGTGTATATTTTTTGGTATACAATATATAAACATGCAATTTTTGGACATCAGCAACTGAAATAGGTAGGGACAGAACTGTTAAAGGAGCTGAGTTTTTCTGTGTTATTGAAGTTTGGCCAGTAAAAGTCCAAAATTCAAATTACAGTGTTATCTGTATTTAAGTGTAATCCCAATGGTAAGGATGTTAAGTGTAATCCCAATGGTAACCAGAAGGAAAATAGCTAGAGAAGAATATACACAAAAGGAAATAAGAATTTAAACATTTCACTACAAAAAATTAACTAAACAAAAAATACAATAGTAATACAAATTGAGGACAAAAATGTATGTTATATAGAAGACAAATGGAGAAATGAAAGAAGTCCCCTTTTGTTGTTACTACTTTAAATGTACATGGATTAAATTCTCCATTCAAAAGACAGAGATTGGGCTGAGCGCAGTGACTCATGCCTGTAATCCCAGCACTTTGGGAGGCTGAGGCTGGTGGATCACCTAAGGTCGGGAGTTCAAGACCACCTGGCCAACATGGCAAAACCCCATCTCTACTAAAAATACAAAAAGTAGCTGGGCATGTTGGCAGATGCCTGTAATCTCAGCTACTCAAGAGGCTGAGACACGATAATTGCTTCAACCTGAGAGGCAAAGGTTGCAGTAAGCCAAGATCACAGCACTGCACTCTAGCCTGAGTGACAGAGCAAGACTCCATCTCAAAAAAAAAAAAGAAAAAGAAAAAGACAGAGATTGGCAATATGTATTTAAGAATATAACAAACATGATACAATATGCTGTCTACAAGAGATTCACTTTAGATCCAAAGACACAAATAGATTAAAGTGAAAGGATTGAAAAATATATCCCATGCAAATTATATCCAAAGGAAAACAGGGGTGGTTACACTAGTATCAGAAAAAAATAGAATTTAAATCAAACATATTACAAATGATTAAAAAGAACATTATATATTAATACAACAATAAAATACAATAACTAAATTCTGACATGGTACAACCTGGGTAAAACTTGGGCACATTATGCTAAGTGAAATAAATCAGTTACAAAAATTACTGCATGATTTCACTTATATGAGGTACTTAATCAAAATCATTGAGACAGAAAATAGAATGGTGGTTGCCAAGGATTGGAATTAGGGAAGGGTAGGGGTTATCATTTAAGGGGCATAGGCTTTTAGCTTGTCAAGATTACAACAGTTATGTAAATGGATAGTAGAGATGACTGTTCAACATTATAAATGTTTTTAATGCCACTGAACTATACACTTAAAAATGGTTGACATGGTAAATTTTGTTATGTTTAATTTACAATAAACAAATTGGAAAAATATGAAAAGATTTGAACTGACACTATTTGAAGAAAGATTTAGGAATGGCCAATATGGACAATAAAGCTCTCAAGACCAATCATTATCAGGAAAATTCTAATTAAAACCAAATAAGATACCATGAAGCAGTCACTATAATGTCTAAAATTAAAATGTTTGAAAACATCAAACACTGACAAGGATATGGAGCAATCGTAATTCTCCTATATTGCTGCTGGGAATGTAAAATGTTACAACCACTGTGAAAAATGTTTTAGTAGTATTTTAGTGTGAGACATTCATCCTTTGACCCAACATTCTATTCTTAAATAATTGGTGAAGAAAAAAACGATATGTCCACAAAATGACTGGTACATGAATATTCTTTTATGAAATTCTAGAATAGGCAAAAGTAACCTAAGAAAACATTTTTAAAAAGTGATAGAGAAGAGTGGTTACCAGGCTAAGTATGTGGGGGGTAAAAGCAGTATTGACTAGGAAGGGACTGAAAGAAACCATGGAAAATGCTCTGTATCATAAAAGGGGTGTGGATGACTTTAAAATTATACAGTTAATATTTGTGCATTTCAATGAATGTAAGTTTTACCTAAATCACCATCTCTGTCATCACCATCATCATCATCATTGTCATCATCAGTCTGTGGGAAAGTAATAGACGGAGGTAGAGAAACAAGGGGAAAGTTTGTTGGTGATTGTTGAAGCTATGTGATGAATACAGGGTTTTATTTTATTGTTCTGTTTATTTTGCATATGTACAAAATTTTCACAAAATGTGACTAAAAAATTGTGTCAAAGAAGATTTATTTCTTCTACAACTCTTTCCTCATACCACAATCTACTCTTAAGAAAACAAAAAAGTAAAATCTAAGTATCTCCTTAGTCTTAGAAAGCAGGCAAAATATTTTTATTTATGTTATTTTACTCAATGCTCCTAAAAATTTTGTAAATCCAGCATTATTCCCATTTAGCATAGGCAGAAATACACATACAGAGGGATTAATATTGCCAAGATAGCAAATGACAGAATTACAATTAAATAGCTCTCTAACTGATCCCTAAATATATACTCTTATGATATATGACTTTCCTAAGTTATGACAAATCGTTTGTGAAAAAGTGAAATATTAGAACTCAGGATTAGAGGCAGAGAAGATATTAGGCTAAGTTGGTTTATAAACATTTTAATATAAGAAGCTATTTAGATAATAAAGGTAAATATTTAAATTCAAAATTAACTGTTGATACATTCATGTTTTAAGGGAGATGGCATAATTCAAGTCATAGATGAACAAGCTCAGAACAGCTCCCTACAAAGAGGTCACAGAGCCTGTTGAAGCACAAAGAGAAAAATGAAATATCAAAGTCTCCAGCAGTTATTCTATGTCACTAAACTGTTTGGGCTCTGGAATTAATGTTCCATTGACAAGCAGAAAACTATAATGAGTTTTTGGACATGCAAGAGTAAGCAAAGAGTAAATTAGGAATTAGAAAGCTATTTTACACAACAGTGAAAAATAAGAAAAACTGAGTTATGGGGAGAGAGTTGTTCAAAGGAAGTGTATTTGTTGGGGTTCCACGGAGAACACACACAAATAGGATGTGTGTATAAGTGTGTGTGTATACATATTATAAATATATACGATATACATATCGATATGATTTGGCTGCATGTCCCCACCCAAATCTCACCTCATATTATAATCCCCATAATCCCCACAAGTCAAAGGAGGACAAGGTGGGAGGTGACCGGATCATGGGAGCAATTTTTCCCCATGCCGTTCTCAAGATAGTGACTGAGTTCTCTTGAGATGTGATGGTTTTATAAGGCAGTTTTTCCTGCTTTTGCATGCTCTCTTTCTCTTTCATTGCTGCCATGGAAGACATGCCTCTTCCCCTTTTGCCATGATTGTAAGTTTCCTGAGGCCTCTTTAGCCATGTGGAACTGTGAGCCAATTAAGCCTCTTTTCTTTATAAAGCACTCAGTCTTGGGTATGACTTTATAGTAGTGTGAGAATGAACTAATACACATATATATAATATATATACATATATAGTTTAAGCTAATTTTGCACATATGTAGCTGGGCGGAGAGAGAGAGAGAGAGAGAGAAATTTTAAGGAATGTGACTGTGGGCACTGGTACACTCCAAAATGTAGGGCAAACTAGTAGACTGGAAACTTAGGCATTTTTATGCCATGGTCTTGAGGCAGAATTTCTTCTTCTTGAAACCTCAGTTTTTATCCTTATGACCTTCAACTGGTTGAACAAGGCCCACTCACATGATCCAAGATAACTTCCTTTACTTAAAGTCCATTCATTGTAACTGTTAATCACATTTACTAAATACCTTCACAGTACCATCTGGGCTAGGCTTTCACCAAAAAACTAGGCACCATAGCCTAGAAAAGTTGATAGGTGAAATTAACCATCACAGAGGGATTGTGAGAAAGAGAGACATTGGCAGTAAGACTAAAGGAGTTTTGTGAAAGAGTATCTAATTTTCAGTATTTATTTTTATGTTATATGATGCTATGCTGTAAATTTTACCACCTTAATCCTTTGTGTGCAAGATACACAAATTTCTTCTGTGAATACTATTTTGAGAAGAAATAAATAACTATATTCGCTGTTCAGGCTGAAAAATGAGAAAATGGCATAGAATGTATTCAATGACTGGCTTAGCTATATCTTCAATATTTCAGCATATAAAGGGAGGCACACCAGATGAGACAAGAGAGAAATATGAGTCAACTCCCTCCACCAGAGCCCCTAGATGTGTTAGGAATGGTACAGAGTTCCCATATGCACGGGATGGAGTTCAAGCTAATTTTTATTTCTTTGGATCACAAAGGTCAGTGTACATCAACTGGTATAACAGCTCAAAAAGGCCAAGTTGCAGATCATGGGCCTGAAGCTGAAAGTTATTTAAAGAGATTTTGCAAGCATTCCGAGAAGTCAACAGTAGCTTCCAAAACATCCAGAAACTTTGAACACTAAAGACATCATATTCACTTTTGGTTAAGAAAGACTTTGTAACCTATAAATATATCTTCTTCCATCAAAGTATGAATAGAATACTAAGGAAAGTTTTACACCCTGGCTTCTATTTTGTATACACCTCAGGGATGGATGAACTCTGTCTCATTCAGAGAAATTAACAGATCCCTTGTTGAAGGTCCAGTCTAAAAGGCTCTAGTGAGGGATTAAACCCAGTTACAGAAACACTTAACACTTTAATTCACATTCCCATTTGGGAGTAGAGCTAAGCAAAGAAGTTTCAAGAATAACTTCTTTGCTCTGCTTTTAGAAAAACAGTAATTTGACATTTCTCTATTAAGTTTTGCAGGGTCAATGCCAAAGTAAATTATGTTACTTTACTCAGAATTTACTGAAGTGTTTTTTTTTTTTGTGTGGTTCTTGTAACCTACAATCCAACAGAATGTTTTTGAGTAGAGCTGTGTGTAAATATTTGAAGGCAGGTTACTTGATTGTTTCTGTTTCCACTTAGAACAGAAATCTCAATGTAGTTAAAAAAAAAGTTACCTGTACTTTTATTTCTCTAATATCTTAAAAACATCATTGTGGTAGATGATTACCATAGGGACTGTGGCAGATTGGCATGGCTATCTGGTGGACATTTTGGCTAAACATAAAGAAGAAGGTGTGGCAGCAATTGCAAATATGTTAGATGTTGCCTTGCGTATGTTTCAGATATATTTGCATAATAAACCTGACATTCTTCTCACTTTCCCTGTTCACACTTTCACATCACTGGTCAATTTCTCTCAGCCTCAGTTTCCTCTTCTACAGAATTGGGATGTAATTATTTCATAAATATTTACTAAGCATATACTAGGAATCAGGAACTTTACTGGGTAAGGGGATATGGAGATATCTCAAATTTGACATCTGTCTTCCAGAAAAGGAAATAAATACATATACTTTATGAGGTAGTAGAAAAATACCATCAGCCCATCATTTTTCGGTTAAGAATATAGAAAACGTGCTGAGTTTTAGCAGGGAAGCAATCTGCTTGATTTTGGAAATGCTGAGGGTAAGTAGAACATGGAATTTACAGGTAGAAGTGTCTAAAAGCAGTTAAATATAAAGATGGTTGGAGATCAAGGGAAATTATGAATATGAAAGTATTTTAGAGACTAAAACATCATGCAGATGTGAATTCTATATATGTGATGCCTGGCAAGCAATACAAATATAAGTTATTATCACACGTGTAGTTGACACTAAATTTGTTTGCAATTGTTTTATGTTGATATTAAATTTTTACTCTTCTATGCAAGTAGAATATTCTGACTTATGTCAAATAGAAGCTTCTCTAAGACAAAGCATTAAACACTCTTTGTAAGTACACTTTTATATCATATAGATGCTGACTCATTGACAAATGGGAGATGGTTTTACACAGTGATGGCGGAAAACACTAAATCAAAGTTATTGTCAAATGCTGCCAAATATTTACTCTTGGTAACTCCAGGTTTCTCTTGTAAGTCACACTACCTAAAAATTGAATCCATAGGAGGTTACAAACTCTAATCATCACATCATTATCACTATCTTAAAAAGAAATATTTATCGAGCATTTATTATACATGTCTTTTTCCTCTGAACTTAAAAGGGATAAGGTAATTGAATCCTCCCTAAATCCCTTGAGATTGGTATGCTGTAATTGGCATTAGGGTGGTCAAAGCAGATTGAATTCAGAGGAGCTGGCTTAGAAAGTTGGCTCCACTGCTTACTGTATGTAGTGACTTGAGAAATTTAAACCTCTATGCCGCAATGGTCTCATCATCATAATGTATAATAACAGTATCTTCTTCCTAGGGTTTTCTTAGGGTGACATGAGTTAGTTTACCCAAAAAGCTTAAGGCAGTACCTGGAATATTGTTTTTGTAAATATTAACTATCATTAACAGGCTACTTTTTTCTATTAAATATTGTTATATATAAAATTTTTATTAATGTACCTAAATTCAATGCATAGAAATCAAGAGATATATTTGGCCCTAAAATTCCAGAGTGAAGAGTTTTTGTTTTTGTGTTTTTCATTTCATTTTTGTTCTTTGAATTGTACTTATTCTTCATGTCTTTGAAACAATTCTGTAGAGACACTCATTGAAAATGTACATATTCACTTTTTAAACTGGATAACAAATTTAGGATAAGTATGATTTGAAAATAAGTTCCTTGTAGCCATAAGAATTATAAAGCAGTGAATAGGTTGATACTTGAGTCTTCATCCCAGGAGAAATATAATAAGAGAATTGGCAACTGTCTGTCCTTTAAAACAGCCAGGATACCAGATTAGCCTATCCCTTGTGGCAATTCCTAGCTCTAAGACTTAAACAGCTCAGAATGAACACAACATTTCAGTGCCTTTATCTGTGGGTCTGTGTAAATGCTGGATATATTTGCATGAAAAAGTATCATGACTTAATACATTTTACACTTGCATCTGATTATATCTCTAATCAGCATTCATTAGATTTTGGTTAAAATTTCTTCTGGTTACCACGTATATTCTCATCGGGGAATGACGAAAGTCACTGGTACAGACGTGCTTGAGATATTATACTTTTATTTAATCAGTTATCTTAACTGGAAGTGTTTAAAGTCAAAACGGCAGACACAAATCCCATTTATACTGGTATTGCTATTTGCAAACTTGTAATACTGAACACAAAAATATAGTACAAGCTTCTCTCACAAATGACCTACAGCAAACCATATAAAGTATTCAGAATCTTTACTGTCTACTTTCATAGCCTATCCGTGATGATTGCACTGCAGTAATGACTTTAAATGTTAAATTAAGCAATATTTAAATTTCCCCAAATCTGCTTTAGGTCTTACCACCTTTGGCAGCCAGTTCCAAAATCCTTACTGCTGTACTACCAGAATCCTCTTGTGTATTATCTATTTGACAGATGAGATGAGTTTATGGTGATCCCCTTCTCTTGGGCTCAAAATATTAAGTTAAAATCTAAACATGGTTTGCAAATAACCACAGGGCCTTTCCCAAACATTATTTAATACACTGAACTACAGTTTGAAGAGTTGCATATCCATTCAGGAAGCAGATTGGGTTGCTCATATAAACCACAGCTATGTATTTTCTTCATAGTCTCCAAAATTACTAACCTGAAAGCCTAATGACAATTTTTTATTTTATTTGAAACACACATTACCTTTTCTCTTCAGGGTTAAAAAGGAATTTTATAATATAGCTGAGAGAAAATATAATTTATAAGCTATAAATGTGTGTGGTTTTGTTAAAGACAGTGAAGACTAAGGATGTGGATAACCCCCATAACTCCTTTTTGTTAAAGACAGTGAAGACTAAGGATGTGGATAACCCCCATAACTCCTTGTTAAACTTAATAAAATAACTCCACACCATCTAATTAAACTAAACAAGCTGGTCTTTGTTTTAGGCCATTAGATTTCTTTCATGTCACCTGTTTCTCCTTTTAACTCCTTGGGTCATACAAAACATAAAAATATGCTGAGGTACTTGATATATTTCCACGTCTACAACATGAACCAAGGAATAAGGATATCTCCATAATTCAGTAGTTAAATAAATATGATTACATTTAGCCTGTATTCTGTATTATTTTTCAAAGAATTTGGTTATAAAGATATACATATTCCAAAACTATACCCTCCTCCCTGTTTTTATGATTCATTTGAAAGTTCACACTTTTTAAAACTTCTCTTCAGTCCCAATGTCAACCCTATTCAGAAGTACCTTATTCTCTTATTGCACCATCAGTGAAGGGAACTGATCTATATATATTTGCTAAAGTTTGATTACCTAAAAAAGTCTCTGCTATAAATTCATTTAATTATCTTTTTAAAAAAATCTTTCTCATACAAGCAGGGGAATAGACATCCAAGATAAAGACAGTCACTTTGTTTTTGTTTTGTAGTTATTTGGGATTCCAGAACCCACAAGGAAAATTGGCAACCCCATACATAAAATCGTATTTTTTGTAGTCATCGACTCCCAAGATTTTCATTAACACTTTTCTATTTATCTTTTCAGTGGGAGCATTGCATGTAACTTTTTAATTCATGTAAATATTGATGTATTTGTCACTATTTTAAAAGCTTTTTATAAGGTCATAGTAATAATGAATTCTCCAAAGCCTATGATTGATTCACTTGAGAAAAGAATAATTAGTATATGATGTGGATTGTGAATATAATTAAATTTATGAAAATTATTCTAAAATCAGGAGAGATCATATCCTCTCAGTATATCTACTGGAACACTGAAACATATCAGATGTTGCAAAGTGCTCTCTCACACAATGTGAAATTTGTCTTTAGATGACTGTCCTTCATTGAAGTTGAGTTTCATTCATTCCATCAACATTTATGTATTAGAGGCATAATATGTGCCAGACACTCTTTTTCTACTGGGGATGTCATAATGAATATGCTACACAAAGTTCTGGACCTCAGACTCATCCTTCTGGACAAGGATCTGAAGCTACTGTTAATGATTAGGCCTCTTCTGTCCTGCCTTTACCCAGGTGATGAATTCCGAATGTTGGAATCTGACCCTTTGCATGCAGTTCCAAGCATAAATTCTACTGCAACCCCCAGTACAGCCTGCATACATGACCAGATTTTGGAGTCTCTGTGGGTTTTCCCCTTTCTTAAGCATCGCTTTCAAACATAAACCTTATGCATCTAATATAAGTATTGCTACTTCTGAAAACTCTTCTGTGACTTATCTAAGAAGTGGAATATTTTTGTGCTTTCATAGCATTTTGTATATATTCCAATTGTAAATTTTATCATACTGCATTGTAAATATCTATGCCTGACCTCTCCATTAAACTATAAGCTTCTTGAAAGCAAAGATTACATGTAATTTATTTTAATATTTCTAAAAAAAAAAAAAACCTCAATACTTAGTACATAGAAGACACTTAAAAATACTTGATAAGTTAATTAACTAATTAGCTAAGCTAAATCTAGAATTAGCTAAGGCCCCATCAGATTTTCTGGTTATAAGTTGTCATTAAAATTCTCAGTAGGAAGTATAGTAATAGAACAACAACCTAATGTTTACCCTTCTCAAGGATATTAATTATGCAATGAAAGTTGATTCTATTCTCCGGAAAAATAGAGTAAATGAGTCAAGCGCTCCAGGCACCATTTTCTCTCAAGAAATACTTTAGTGATGATTCTGATTAGAATCGTCTCTTGTGACAACCATCATTGGTCACACCAACTATTAAGATTTGTCCTCTGTTACTATAAACAATAAACAGATTCCACTGGTTACTGAATCAATCAATAATTACTTTTCACATTTTCCCACAGTAACTAAAAAACAGAAATACAACAAAACTGCTAAAGGAATTAAAGAATGGGAGGTTTTTTTCCCTAATCTTCGATATAACAAATATCACTTTACCAAACCTAATAAATTCATTGCTAAAGCTCCCAAAATTGTAAATAACAAAGAGAACAAAGAAAATGGTTTAAAAGTGCAGTGTTTTACTGAAAAATTGGGGTAATAAACTTTAATAAATAAAGTGTAAGTATTTTTAAATTGACTCAAAAGTATGGTCAAATAGTCCAAAAGACAGGAAAATAATCTGTAAGTTAATCAAAAAAGAAACTTCTGATGGAACAAGTGAGTATCAAACATATCAGGGAGATTTGCTTTTCAATATTTCAAAGAACAAGTAATACACCATGTAAAGTGTTTTAGCATAGAAAGGAGTTTAATTATGAAACATATGTAAGAATTCAAATATAATTATATAATTTATTATTTTATCACAGGGAAATATTAAGTATCAAAAAATTATAGCATTCAAAAGAAGGCCAATCAATAAAAATTAATGCCATTAAAATATGTAATAATGTGAAAATATTTACAGGAAATTCAAGTTTTTGAAAGTTACTAAACATAAAAAGTATATTGTGTTACACTTTTTTTTAACAATTGTGTTAAAATAAATTTGTGTGCTTATGTGTACAAATTGACATGCACTGAGGAAAAAAAACTACATTCATTCCAAAATGTTAACAGTTTTTCATGTTGGTATTAAAAACATATCAGCCTAAAAACATTCTAAGAAACATAGTACAACTTTTAAGGTGTTTAACACAATGCTTCACAAAAAAAGGTAACCTAAATCTAAATTTATTTTTATTATAAATAATAAAATATTAACTGTCATTGATTTTCATCGCTAAGCTTTTGGCCATTCTAAATTTTCTATGATTATTTTATATATCTTTTGTTGCCAGAATAAAACATTAAATATTATTCCAATTATTATGAAAAACATTTATTAAAGTACTCAACAAATACCATAAATGTGAAAAGGGAAATATATCTAGGAAGCAATTATATAATACCCTATTCATCTCTTAGAAAAGTCACTTTTATCTGAGAATCCATCTCTAAATCCTCTTATTTTTATTTTCTTCTTCCTTTTAGGTTTTAGATATCATATCAAAGAAACTATGTCATGTTAAGAGGAATAGTTCCACCAATAAAATTAAGCCATTACCTTACACCAAGTAAATTATAATCCTGTTGGATGCTTTAAAATGTTAGCTTGAGTACTGGCCAATTGGCCATCAGTATGGTTGAGCTCAGGGTGAATGTTGAACACTTTGCTCTATGTTCTATGTTTTCATAATTCTATGACAGACCTGCAGTTGTCCTCTTTATGAGGGACATTTTTTTAAGATAATTTATATCTTCTTCCTACTACAGTGAATACTATTTTATTAATATCCACCAGTTCACAGCAACAACAATCTCATACAAAATATCAGATAGTTGCAAAACTGACTAAATTTCAAGAAGCAGTGCTACACATTAAGCCCATATCTTTTGTTAATTCTAATATTTGCTATTATTTTAATACATAAAACTAAACGTAGTTGTAACAACTTGGAAGGCAAAATAATCTGTCTCTCCTTCTGGAAAATATTTTTGAAATTACCTGTATACAGTTCCTCCAGTGGTACTTTTTAGAAACATGTATACTGGGAGAAAACAAACAAACAAAAAAAATCTATTCACTGTTATTTTTCAATTTTATTTTGCCTTTTCATTTTGTTTCCAAATTGAGTTCCAGTGCTAAGATATTTCCTTCTGGTATAACATGAAGATGAAAAAAGTAGTCATTTGCTTGTAAATCAATTTTGAGTGCTGTGGATACTTCTCAACTTAATTATTTTATGGAATTGCAACAATTCACGTTTTTCCATCATGACACACAACAACAGAGACCACTGTAGAAATGCAGCTTCAGGGAGAGAGATCCAAGATGGCCGATTAACAACAGCTCAGGGTTGTAGCTCCCAGTGAAAGCGCAGACAGCGAGTGGACGCCGCACTTTCAGACGAATTTTTGTTGCCCACAGACTAGGAGATTCCCGGCGGAGGAGCCACACGGG